>JAODAL010029075.1:0-52223 GCA_025379985.1 Phyllomedusa bahiana | reverse complement strand
GTTAGAGGTCTTAGAGGCATGTCTCTGCGAGGTTTTGGACGAGGTTTTCACCCATACAAATTAATAGCCAGGACGAAAACCGCGCCGAAAATGGTGTCTAAAACGTGTCTAACACCCGCTTCGAGCAGTGACAGGACACTTCCTTCCAAAGAAGCGTGTAAAAACCTCGACGTGTGTGAACTACAATGAGGTTTTACATAGGAATCAATGAAACGAACTGGAGGCATTTTGGAAGCGTTTTGGACGAGGAAACGTTCCGAAAACCTTGTCCAAAACCACGTCAAAATAAACCGTTTGAACATGGCCTAAGTTTTTCAGACCGCCGGCGGTGCAAACAACCATCCGGCAGAAAGTCCATGCAGTGGGGACTGCTGCATGGGATTTCTATTAATGTCAATGTAAAAGGTTGACAGTCGGTTTACAGACGGCTTTCAAATGCAAAAACCATCTGTAAAACCTAAAGGAAACCTGTGCTGTGGGGACGGGCCCTTTAAAGTATGTTCATACAGCGTATTGTGGGGCGATGATTGTGCACAGCTCAGTGAGTGCTGAACTTGTTTAATGATTTCACCATATTTGCGGGGCATACTTTGGTGCAATGACGCACCCTGCAAATACGAGGAGTGAACATACCCTATCGGCTATTATCCCCTTCCTGTCACAGCTGTTTTGTTTTTTTTAAACTTTCCCTTCTTCAGAACTTTTTTATTTTTCAGTCCACATAGTCATACGGGACTTTTTTTTTTTTTTTTAAGGTACCATTGACCGCACTATATAAAGTACTGGGAAACCTAAAAAAAATTTTAAGTGGGATGAAATGTGAAAAAAAAAAAACCATGTTTGTGCCATTTTTTGTGTTCTTTTGTGGAGTTCACCATTAGGGTATGTTCACACGATGTACTGCGGCGCCCGGCGGCCCCATAGACATTCATTGTTTACGTATTCGCCGCAAATAATTGCCATGTCAATAATCTCCCTGCGCGTATAATGCGTTTGGATTGTACGAGTGGGTAGAGGAGGCATAATACATAGCTCTCTATGAGAGCTATGGATTATCGTAATTATGGGGCGCATTTCGGCACATATTAAGCGCAGTACGCCGTGAAATGCGCCCCTAAATCATCCGTGTGAACATACCCATAGGTATAAACTATGTGTTATCTGTAGTCTGCAGGTTGGTACAATTCCGGTGATACCAAATATGTAGAGTTTTCATCATGTTCTAGTATTTTGTAATTTTGTGCTGCAGCGCCACTTTCTGCGGTCAATAACTTTTCGTTTTTTGCATTTGTGGCCCTAAGTGAAGCCTTGTTTTTTTGTAGACTGAAGTGAAGATACCGTTTTGGCATACATGTAACATTTTGATCACTTTTTATTCCAATTTTCTGAGGACGTAAAATAACCAAAAAACTCGACTTTGATTTTCAAAATTTTTGGATTCGGAGCTATAGCGCGCACCGGCATGCTGTTCAATAACCGACAGGCGGTGGCACAGCTCTACCCAGGCCCCATAGCCACATAATGGCCCTTTGACGTCAACCATAATGCTTTGTTGCATGCTCTAAACTACAGAATCTAGTGTACAGTATCTAGAGTGCCACTAGATGGTGATACATTGCCAGGTTAAAAAAAGGAATGGCAGGCTGTATATCATTGCATGTTTATACTGCACGTGGTATCTGTATTCTGGTGGGCATATGTGGTACAGGTCATGGGGTACATCATGTCATCCAAGGCACATTTGTATACAGGGGTGCCAATAGGGCAGTACTCCTGTCAGGAGCCCTAGTCAAAAAGGGGCCACTGATATGTTAAAAAATAGGAACTAGTAATGGGTGGAGGCCCCATTTGATTTGGCTATACGGGGCCCTGAAACAGTTAATAGATGATGGCAGCCCTGTTTGTATATGCGGTACATATTACAGGTTGGACATATGCTAAAGTATATAGATGGAACAGGTCGAGAGACAACAAGCTCTAAGGCTAGGTTCACACGGCTTAACTGCGGGGCGTAATTTCGCTCCGCAATTACGCCGTGTGGCCGGGGGCGGCAGCGGGGGAGGGAGCGGGGGGCC
Organism: Phyllomedusa bahiana; assembly: GCA_025379985.1. Taxonomy (NCBI): domain Eukaryota; kingdom Metazoa; phylum Chordata; class Amphibia; order Anura; family Hylidae; genus Phyllomedusa; species Phyllomedusa bahiana. Next base: position 50,148 of record JAODAL010029075.1, on the reverse strand, counting down.
GGCACTTCGCCGGCCCATAGACAAACACTGCTAGCGGCGCGTATATGCCGCTAGAAAGTGACAAGTCAATTATCTATCCACCCGGCTTCGCCGGGCGGGGAGAGGAGACGTAATCCATAGTTCTCTATGAGAACTGTGAATTACCGTAATGAATGGGCCGTTTTCGGCCCGTAATTGGCGCACTCCGGCGCGTAATTACGGACCGAAATATGGCCCATTTTAAGCCGTGTGAACCTAGCCTAAGAGTATGTTCACACGGCGTATTTGTGGGTTGTACTTCGGCAACTAATTGTGCTGCAATACACCCGAAGTACAACCCACAAATATGGTAAAATCATAGCACTCATTGGGTGTTAGGATAACCCGACATATCCACCAATATGCGCCCGTAATAACACTTCTTTTGGCCGCTTACGCACCAGGAAATACTAGACTAAATAGGAGGCAGAACCATTGCGCTGCTGAAAGTACGCACCGGGCACTGCATACTTTCAGCAGGCGTAGTGAGTTGTGTACAGGTACGCACCTCAATAAGTCGTGTGAACCTGGCCTTTCACATAAGTAATATCGGTTGGGATACTAAAAAGATAGTACTCCGACATACACTGCGACAAAGCCATAGAGAATGCTAGAGCACATTTAGTCTTATGTGCCTCGCAAAAAGAGAAATCGTAGTTGAAATAAGACTGTTTGCTTTATTATTCTCTATGGCTCGGCCACAGAACACGTTACAGCACCGTTTTCCATGGTAATCTGGACGACGCCATAAATGAGAAGTGAATGGCCCCTAAGGCCTCCCTCACATACAACTTTTTGTGTCTTTTTTTGATTCATATATTCGTATGTGTTTTTGTGGCTTTTTAATAAAATATTGAGCCTTCGTTATTTATCTAAGGCTAAATCTATACAGCAAATGTCAAAATGCTGGACAAAATATGACGGCATTTTGATATTGCTGGACCGCGTATTTTGGCGCAGTCTTGCACCAAAACTGGCAGTCGGTTTGGAGATTTGCCATCGGCCCCGTGCATGCAATGAATGGGACCGAAGGCAAATCTGGGTGCAGTCCTGTATTTTTCATTGCTGTCTATGCAGCACAGGGTACCGTTGGATCCAAAATACTGAATCCGCCGAAAATCCAACAGTATTTCTGTGCAGCCTAACAGTAAGGTTATGTTTACAAGGCAGATTTGAACGCTATTTTCGCCGCTGTTTTGCTCCCAAAACAGTGTCCAGAACGCCTAAAAAAGGCCCCCAGGTCATTTTCATTTATTCCTATGTAAAACAATGTTGTAGTTCACATATAACATGGTTTTTCCGTGCTGTTTTGGGCGCGGAAAATTAAGTGTAATGTCAATTCTTGAAGAGTTTTCAATGCTGAAAATCTCCGTAGGAATCAATGGAGAGCTTCAAAACCTTGGCGCGGTTTTCGGCACAGTTTTTGCCCCGGCTATTAATTTGTATGGGTGTTTCAGAAAAAAAACAGCGTTGGAAAACCTCATCAAAACCTGATCAAATCCTCGTCAAAACCTTGTCTGAAAGTTCTGCATTGAGACGCTTTTCAGACGAGGTTTTGACGTTGCTTTGGCCGCTGAAAATTCAGGGTCCAAATCAGCCGTGCGAACTTCCGACATCTACATAGCAATGTGAAAATGGCGTCCAAAATCCGACGGCATTTTCACATCGCTGGACTGCGCCACTTTTTATTTTGCACAGTTTTTGTGCAAAAACTTGCCGATCGGATTTCAGATTCCCAGCAGCTGAGTACATTGGGGCTGCGGGAATCCGAGGTCGGTGTGGTGGAATATACAACATGTTAGACTATAGCATGAATTTTCTATTGAAGTCTACATAGGGCTGGGTATGTTCGGATTTTCAGTGGATTCAAAATACTGAATCCACTGAAAAACCAGTGCTGTGTAGACCTAGCCTAAGATTGTCTTTGTTGCCCATAGCAACCAATCAAAAGCCATAGCAACCCAATCAAGTTTCAGTTTTTTTTTTTCTTCCAAAAGAATAAAAAGGCTGAGTTTCTGGTTGTATTTTGATTAGTTGCAGGGGCCCCGGGTTGTTGTGAGCTCTGTTTGGTTGGGCTATGGGCGCTGATTGGGGTTTTTGTGAGCTCAGATAAGTTGCTATGAACTCGATTTTGGGTTTCTAGGGGGCAACAAAGGAATTTTTTACTTTTTAGTTTTAATAAATGAGGCCTAAATTTTTTGTTTTTGTTTATTTTTTTTAGTCACGTTTTCCCACCCCCAAAACCTGTGACACAGTTTTTGTGATTGAATTATTTACATGTTTATAAAAAGAAAAAAACCCCAAAAAAAACAAGAAGATAAATTTTTTTTTTAAAGCAGATAAAAAAACCCAAAACAAAACGGGGGAAAACTCCCCCTCTGAGCGTGCCCAAATGGGGAAAAAAAAGTGAAAAAAATTTTCACCAAAAAGAATGTTTATTTCCTTTTAAGTTATATTTTCCCCTTTTTCGAGCTTAAAATTTTGGCCCCAGCATTTGGGGCTACAAGAAAAAACCCATGTAAAAAAAATCAGGAGGGAAAAAGCAAAAAACCAAAAAAAAAAAAAACATGTGGGGACATTATGAAATTTAAAATGCGGCATTTTTGTAACTTGGCGCTGGACACTCAATTCATGGAGGAGGTGTAATATGGGCAGTATGAATGAAAGTGTTAGGGGATGTCCCCACTGCCCGGGTTTTCGGCCGGTTTTTTAGCCGGTTTTTCGGGTTTTTCCCGCCGCCGGGGGGGGGGGAAAAACCGGCCCCAAAAAAAGGGAAATGGGGGTTTCTATTAAAACCTGTTTCAGCAGGTCCCCCCCTGCACAGGGTTTTTCCCTCGGGAAAAGGTTTTTTCCGCCCGGGTCCGGCGGCAAAACATTGTAAAGCACAATCTTCCGTCCGGTTTCCCGACGAAGATTGCTCACTAATGGAGGGGGGGGGCTTTTTCTCCGCGGAGAAAAGCCGTCCCCCCCCGGCCGGGGGGGACGGCGCAAAACAGGACAAATACCGGCCGGGAAACCGGCCGGTATTTGTCCTGTGCCGTGTAAACGCGCCCTTATGCTCCATCTTTGTATGGCAGTTTCGCACCAAACTTTGACACGCTAAAATGTGTTATCAGGTACACATTGCACCAGGCTGGTCGTACGACTGATCATACATCTATAGTACTAGCTATATACGGCAAAAAAATGGCGAAGACGAATTCAAAAAACACTATAGGCGACGTGTATGAAACTTAGATTGACCAGTTCTATATCTGTTCTACGATCTGACAATATGTATGAATGTGCCAAAATTAGTCTCAGCCATTGTATTGATTTGTACGACAGTTTTGGCGCATTTTTGCCGCATCTAAAGTGTCGTGTCTGGTGCAGAATGCGCCAAGTTTTGGCTTACTACTGTTCATACAGCTATAGAAGAGCTACCACAGGTGTTTGGCTAAACGTATGCCAGAAAACCGTCGCCCTATGTGTGACGCCAGGGTTAGACACGGTGCAGGTCTTCAGAGGTATACAAGGTGCATTTAGTATGTATGGTGCCCTCAGCTGCTGATTACTTCTCTCCTCCTAATCTCATAGTGCTGTTACATAAACACTCTAACACAGGGGTGTCAAACTGCGGCCCTCCAGCTGTTGGGAAACTACAGCTCCCATCATGCCCACTGTTATAGATTATATAAATGCATGATGGGAGCTGTAGTTTCCCAACAGCTGGAGGGCCGCAGTTTGACACCCCTGTGCACATGAATTATGGTAGCAGCGTAGAAAAACGACACCCGGAGGGAGAGAGGAGAAGACCGTCAGCATGGTGACAGCGCTCCTGTACTGTGCGGAGAGCTCTGCAGAGTGTGGATTCCCTGCTGTGCGGAGTTTAGCTGCTTACATGGACGTTTGGTTCTGCAGATGAACCATGAACATTTGTATTAATTGCCCACTGCACTGCATCATGTATGTAATTGTAGCCTGAGAAGCCACACGGGCAGGAGACGCCGGGCTCGCTTTAGTTCTCAGCTTTTCTATTGATTTTTCATATGATCAATAGCACGGCCTGCATCCAACCTGCTGGACTCCGCCTCAGCTAATGGGGTGGACGGGCATCTGACCCAGCACTGCCCACAGGTCATATGGTAATGGTCAAAATACACAGGACAGTGCAAACCTGAAGCCCAGCAGCATACATAGCAGATGGAGGGCCTGCAGGTTTGCACCTTTTACCACATCCTGCATGGTACATATGCCCCAGAGAGAGGACCTGCCATATGCAATAGCCTGCATGATGGCAATATTGCTGGTTACTGCTTATACCAGACATGCTATGTAGGTCAATTAGTAAAGGCAAAAGAGGGCAGAGCACATTCATACTTTTTTTATAAAACGACTATTTGAGTATGCTTAACCCCAATGTTCCTCTTTTCTCCTTTGTCATGCTTGGGTTTAGGGAACTGAGATACGGGGTGCTGTTTGGCGAGGTCCTCCTACTGTACAAATGCTTTAGGTGGCCCGAACTGTGAACATTTTGGTCACCAGTCAATTTCTTTTCCATGCAAAAATGTATCTGTAGGGTCTATTGCTGTCCTCTTAGGGTAAGTTCACACGGCTTATTTTGGAACGCATTTCACCACATATTTTGCGGCGTGCTGCGCTCTAATACGAGCAAAATGCGCCCCAATCATTACGGTAATCCATAGCTCTCATAGAGAACTGTCATGAGTAATGACAGTCTGTGGGGCGATGGGCTGCCCCCCCCCTCTCCGCACCGCAGGAGTACGCGACGATAAGCGCGACTCCCCAAACACCCGGCGTAATTGCGAGTCGTACTGTACGCCCTGCAATTAAGCCATGTGAACATAGCCCTAGGCTACGTCTACACGGCAATTGTAAAATACCATTGGATTCTGTTATAGAAACGGTTTTCGTTTTCTGCACGGTCGGTTTTTGGATTTGGGCCGACCCATGAACATTGAACTGCACAATAATCCGCCATAATATGACCGATTATAGAACATGTTCTATGGTTTTTGAAAGGATATCGGATTGGAAATCCGACCTCAGAAAATCCGAGCTGTGTGGACTACAGTTCGGATTTTGTATTGAGGTTTATGGGGATGATTTACAGTCAGATTTTTTGGGATTCTGAATACTGAAACCGCTTAAAAATCTGACTGTAAACCAGTGGTGTAGACGAAGCCTTGTAGAGAAGGCCATTCAGATTTACCAGAAGATAAAATGGTGGAGGATCAGGGGACTGGAGACTGAACTATCTTGACCGAAACACGTAAGGCTATGTCTACACAGCACACAAAAACAATAGTTTTTTTCAGCGGTTTTAGACTTTTAAAACCACTGAAAATCTGACCGTTTATCAGGCCCATAGACATTAACAGAAAAAAACGGCCTGTGGAGACTGAAGGTTGTGTTTTTTTCTTTCTCTTCTTCTGGAGCCGGCATATTCAGGAACTTGTTGCTAAATACGCCGGCTTTTTTTTTAGTTTTGTCCTCAGTTTCCCACACAATCAGCTGTATGGGCCGACAGAGAACAAACGAGAACCCACCGCGGTTTTTGCTAATACAGTTACAAAAACTGTGGTCGTGCATCGGGAAAAAAAAAGTTGACTTTCCAACGTTTTTTGTCCGATGCTGTGTGGATTCAGCCTAAGCCAAGTATGTTTTTTTTTTTTTATTGTTTTATGTTATGTGCACTTCTTGGTCTTAAAGAGCGTAGAGCTTTATTGTATGTAAAGAAGGTAGTGTGAAACTGACCAGAGGGCTGTATAAAAGGGGAAAGCAAACATTGGACCCTTCTACCATGACAAAACCCAGAAATATTATAAGAGCTGGTTTGCATTTTGCTATGGAGCCCATGTCGTATGTGAACCACTATAAATAGTCCATGCTTTAGGAATAAAACTCATTGGCACCATGGTTGGCCTGGTGCATCAGCATTGCAGAGGATCTTCCGGTGGGTTGAAGTTCTGGACCATTAATGCACACTTAGGCCATGTCCCCACGGCACGGGTTTGCAGCAGGTTTTTCAGACAGTTTGCGGTTTTGCAAACTGTCTGAAAAACCGGCCACAAACTAACACACCGGGCCGCTATGGAAAAGCCGTGCAGCAGTCCCCACTGCCCTGGTTTTCTGCCTGGCGGTTTTTCAAACCGCCGGTCGCCCGAAAAACATTCTGCATGCACATTTTTCCGTCTGGTTTTGGGATGGTTTATGAACATCGCAATGTGAAGGAGGGGGGTGGCACTAAAACAGGACAAAGATTGTTTTGATAAACCGACCGGTATTTGTCCTTTGCTGTGGGGCAGCGCCTTTAATAATTCAGAGACAAAGGTCTAGTAAAAGACAACCTCATTGGGAGATGAGCTACCCTAACTCACCCAGCATGTGTTAAGTTTCCTGAAAGTGGCCGTGCTTATGTCTTGTATAAATACAGGGTGACCCATCAGAGTCAGTAAGGGTTTGTTCACACGGCATGTTGGATCCGTTTGGGATCCGAAAAATGCATTCAAAAGCGCTGCGTAAATAGCATCCAAAACGCATCCAACATGCAGCTTCGTGTTTGGATGTGTTTTATCTGCAGCAGAAACACACTCTATAGTTTTAAATAGGGCGTCTACTGCATCAAAACGGATCAAGAATTGACAAGACAATTCTTTGAATGGATCCAAAAGATGCATCAGAAAGACGCATCACTCGTCTGAACGTCGATGCACGTTTTACATTGAAAGCAATGTAAATCACACTGCACATTGTTAGATGCGTGTTTGAGTCTGTTTAGGGTCCAAAACATGGATCCAATCACACATATAAAAGACGTCATGTGAACATGCCGTTACTCTGGTGGGCCCAGGGAACTTCAGTCCAACACTGATCTGATTGCCACTCTACATCAGGCATGGACAGGTGGACTTGACTAGACCAGGGCTCCCCAACTCCAGTCCTCAAGCCCCACTAACAGGTCATGTTTCAGGATCTCCCACAGAATACACTGACCATAATTATATCACCTGTACAATGCTGAGGAAAGCCAGAAAGCATGACCTGTTGGTGGGTCTTGAGGACTGGAGTTGAGGACCCCTGGTCTAGACCATGGCTGACTATCCATTTGAATGGACTCTATAGTATGATAGGTTGGTGTGTGGAAAAGTGTTGACATCGGCATCTTCCCCTGCCCATAACAGCTGATCCCCAGGGCCTCCCCCAGAAAAGAACTAAATCGGGCAATATAAAGCATACTTTCCTGAAATCCAATAGATAAAAAGGAAGTAGTGCTAAATGATTGCTAGCAACTTTTCCATTGCGCCCAGCTGCCTGTGAGCACTGCTCTTGAGCTTCCTTCCAATAACACACTTTAAAGCAGGCTTAGCCCTGCTGCCCTGGCACCCCTCCCTTGGGGATTATAAAGCCAGCGTCTTGCTACACCTCCTCAAGGTTTCCCTGTTCATGGCTCCATCTGTCCCCGGGGATAATAAAAGATTACATATCCCAATCTGTCCGCCTGCCCTGCACCAGTTTTAAACTTGCTGACAGGTTCAAAGATTAGTTCTACCTCCTCCCCACCTGTCCACTGCCAGCTTCCACCACAGTGTCCTCTCTGCCACGCAGGGTGAAACATCTCATCCGAGGGGGAGGTGTACGCCACTGCAACAAACCCACATTTATCATATTCGCTGTTATTTTCCATCCTGTGATATGTGTCATCTGTGCATTTTAAAGGACCCTTCTCATTAGTCCAATGCTTGTAATTTCTGTTATATTAAGGAGTGCAGAAATCGCCGTCTCCATATCTATCTCACAGAGATGATATAATACAACACCGTAAACTTAAAATGCTTATAAAATAAAGTGACATGTTCCAGGTCCTATATTAAAGGGTCTGGAGCACTCTTGGCCTAGTACCCAGGGAGAGAAAGATGCAGAGCGGGACTCAATGCTGGATTGGGGATTGCTAGAAAATACATTTTCTTTCCCCTTTTAAATCAGATTTTTATTGCTTCAATGCATGTAAAATAAATTAACTTTTTCTCAATTTTCTGCAGATATAAGTCTGCCTAAGAGCTGTTTACAAAAAAAAGGTGGGTTATTTTATATAGAGAGTATTGGTAATTTTGCTTTATTTTTTTAATTGAAATACCTAGGACGACCTGTATGAACAGGGCTGCACCATTTTTCTGGTGTACTGTGAGCCAAAAAGAATGTATGAACAAGTGCACTCCAAACTTTGGCTCGATAAGTGCCTTTGTTATGCACCAAAGACACTTTTTAATGCGCCAAAGTTTAGGGACTTTATGGGGGCGTCACACCACATTCAAAGAAGTAGACACATTTTTGATTCTTTAACGCCAAATCTAGGAGCAGAACAGTTAGAACAGCCAGACCAGGCTATAGGTAGTGCCTGAGCCAGACTTGTGGTATTGGCTCTACACTGCCCTGTATGTATGATCTGCAGAAGAACAGACCGACCAGGGTAAAGGTGGTGCCTGAGCCAGACTTGTGGTATTGGCTCTACACTGCCCTGTATGTATGACCTGCAGAAGAACAGCACCGGGTAAGGTGGTGCCTGAGCCAGACTTGGGTATTGCTCTACACTGCCCTGTAGTATGACCTGCAGAAGAACACCAGACCAAGGTAAAGGGATGCCTGAGCCAGACTTGTGGTATTGGCTCTACACTGCCCTGATGTATGACCTGCAGAAGAACAGCCAGACCAGGTAAAGGTGGTGCCCGAGCCAGACCTTTTGGTATTGGCTCTACACTGCGCCTGTATGTATGACCTGCAGAAAAAACAGCCAGACCAGGGTAAAGGTGGTGCTGAGCCAGACTTGTGGTATTGGCTCTACACTGCTCCTGTATGTATGACCTGCAGAAGAACACCAGACCAGGGGAAAGGTGGTGCCTGAGCCGACTTGTGGTATTGGCTTACATGCCCTGTATGTATGACCCGCAGAAGAACAGCCAGACCAGGGTAAAGGTGGTGCCTGAGCCAGACTTGTGGTATGGCTCTACACTGCCCTGTAGTATGACCTGCAGAGACAGCCAGACCAAGGTAAAGGTGATGCCTGAGCCAGACTTGTGGTATTGGCTCTAACTGCCCCGTATGTATGACCTGCAGAAGAAAAGCCAAGACCTGGTAAAGGTGGTGCCTGAGCCAGACTTGTGGTATTGGTTCTACATGCCCGTATGTATGACTGCAGAAGAACAGCCAGACCAAGGTAAAGGTGTGCCTGACCAGACTTGTGGTATTGGCTCACACTGCCCCGTATTTATGACCTGCAGAAGAACAGCCAGACCAGGGTAAAGGTGGTGCCTGAGCCAGACCTCTGGTATTGGCTCTACACTGCCCTGTTTTGTTATGACCTACAGAAGAGCAGCCAGACCAGGGTAAAGGTGGTGCCTGAGCCAGACTTGTGGTATTGGCTCTACACTGTCCTGTATGTATGACCTGCAGAAGAACAGCCAGACCAGGGTAAAGGTATTGCCTGAGCCAGACTTGTGGTATTGGCTCTACACTGTCCTGTATGTATGACCTGCAGAAGAACAGCCAGACCAGGGTTAAGGTGCTGCCTGAGCCAGACTTGTGGTATTGGCTCTACACTGCCCTGTATGTATGACCTACAGAAGAACAGCCAGACCAGGGTAAAGGTGGTGCCTGAGCCAGACTTGTGGTATTGGCTCTACACTGCCCTGTATGTATGACCTGTAGAAGAGCAGCCAGACCAGGGTAAAGGTGGTGCCTGAGCCAGACTTGTGGTATTGGCACTACACTGCCCTGTATGTATGACCTACAGAAGAACAGCCAGACCAGGGTAAAGGTGGTGCCTGAGCCAGACTTGTGGTATTGGCTCTACACTGCCCTGTATGTATGACCTGCAGAAGAACAGCCAGACCAGGGTAAAGGTGGTGCCTGAGCCAGACTTGTGGTATTGGCTCTACACTGCCCTGTATGTATGACCTGCAGAAGAACAGCTTCATACATTCTGGCCCATTCTACACTACCTTGAAGCTATTTAGATCCAGCCTGTCAGCGCCAACGTTCATAATGTCTCCCTGTGATACTTAAATAACTATAAAGATAACTGGTTGCAAAAATTCACAGAGTCTATAGTGGGTCTATGGGAAAGGTTTCATGTAAGTTAGGGCATCTGTAGGCTGACTCTTTTAGCTAGTGCCCATGGGAGCTACTGCACCCACTGAACAGACCCTTATACCCCTGGTTAGGGGTTCATTCATATGGTACTCTGTGTGCTCCTCTAAACCAAATAGTCAAGACTGATTGTATATTTAGCATTCACAGACTTTGCAAGTACAAGTACACAGCCATGTGCGCTGCTAAAAGAGGATCCCCCAACTAAATATAAAGGGGTTGTCCCATCTGCACAGGGGTTTGTAAGGGTCATGATCCAAATGCCTCCTGTAAAAAAAAAAAAAAAAAAAAAAATATATATATATATATATATATATATATATATAATATATATATATATATATATATATATATATATATATATATATATATATATATATATATATATAATATATATATATAACACTCACCGGCCACTTTATTAGGTACACCATGCTAGTAACGGGTTGGACCCCCTTTTGCCTTCAGAACTGCCTCAATTCTTCGTGGCATAGATTCAACAAGGTGTGCTGGAAGCATTCCTCATGTTCAAGAAACCAGCCTGAGATGATTCCAGCTTTATGACATGGCGCATTATCCTGCTGAAAGTAGCCATCAGATGTTGGGTACATTGTGGTCAAAAAGGGGGATGGGACATGGTCAGCAACATTACTCGGGGTAGGCTGTGGGCGTTGCAACGATGCTCAATTGGTACCCAAGGGGCCCAAAGAGTGCCAAGAAAATATTCCCCACACCCTGACCCCACCACCACCAGCCTAAAACCGTTGATACATGGCAGGATGGATCCATGCTTTCATGTTGTTGATGCCAAATTCTGACCCTACCATCCAAATGTCGCAGCAGAAAATCGAAAATCATCAGACCAGGCAACGTTTTTCCAATCTTCTACTGTCCAATTTCGATGAGCTTGGGCAAATTGGAGCCTCAGTTTCCTGTTCTTAGCTGAAAGGAGTGGCACACGGTGTGGTCTTCTGCTGCTGTAGCCCATCTGCCTCAAAGTTCGCCGTACTGTGCGTTCAGAGATGCTCTTCTGCCTTTTGTTGTAAGGGCGGCTATTGAGTCACTGTTGCCTTTCTATCAGCTCGAACCAGTCTGCCCATTCTCCTTTGACCTCTGGCATCAAAAAGGGCATTTCCGCCCACAGGACTCCCGGGCTCACTGGATGTTTTTTACTTTTCGGACCATTCTCTGTAAACCCTAGAGATGGTTGTGCGTGAAAATCCCAGGAGATCAGCAGTTTCTGAAATACTCAGACCAGCCCTTCTGGCACAACAACCCAGCCCACGATCAACGGCACTCAAATCACCTTTCTTCCTCATACTGATGCTCGGTTTGAACTGCAGGAGATTGTCTTGACCATGTCTACAGCCTAAAGCACTGAGTTGCCGCCATGTGTTTGGCTGATTAGAAATTAAGTGTTAACGAGCAGTTGGACAGGTGTACCTAATAAAGTGGCCGGTGAGTGTTATATATATATATAAAAAAGTGTCAGTTTTTTAAGAACATTTTCTTTCATTTTACAACTAGTACACGATCCATAACACACATTCATAAAACACTAAAGCTTACTGGTAACCATGCAAGGGTGATACTCTGACTCTAACATCACTAGAACAGTTACACAAACTGTGGCGCAATCTACATCTCCAGGCTACTTTTACTCCATAAAGACCCGGTGACCAATATGTGAACACCCATCACCCCAGGGTGGATTCCTACTATACACCATCCCAATGACTTTAAACCAACAACTTCCAAACTTGGTGCAATCTGCGCAGGAGGGGAGTAACTACTCAACTATGGTCTGCTCTCCAATAAATTACAAAACTTACCCTTCCCACTGTTACCACAAGGTCAACCATTAAATAGACCAAACTGTCCAGGTTACACTCCGGTCTCAGGACGCCTACCTTCTATGACTAGTTAGCCACCAACCTACTATTTAGCCCCTCGCAGTGGTCTTGCACCACTTGGACCAAACTCTCCCTTGTACCAAGTAAGGATAGTCCAAAGCAGGTAACCTATGTATAAGTTAATCAGTATGTGAATCTACACTTAGAGGAGATCTCCTTTTTGGACAATTTCTACTTTTTAGAAGGGGACCCTTAAAGGGGTTTTGCCACAATCTCATTGCATACCTCCTGCATCCAGCTCTTCCGCTCTGTGTACTCAGAAAGGGGTGTGTGTGATTTGTTTGAATTGCATATTATGTGACCCATCAGGATGACATCACCAGGCCTGTCCTCTCTCTAGTCAAAGAAAAGTCTGTTTATGTGTAGAACTGTGATTAGTTACAATGTAGCTCAGAGGTAAAACTTTTGCCTCTAGACACAAGGATCCTAGGTGCAAATCCCTGCAGGAACCAAACCTGTGGCGTTTATTTCTCTTTATCAATGCACAGACCTCATTGAGGTTTCTTTTTTTAATTTATTTGCACTGTTTGACTAATTACTAAGGAGTACAGAGGACAGGAGTAGAATGACAGCACCTGGGGTTTGAACACTCAGTGGCTGCCTGAGAGGAGAGGTGATGTCTGAGCATGTCTGGCCATAGCTGAGGAGCTTTCTGCCCTGGTCGTATCCCCTGGAGACGAGCAGTAAACACTGGATCACTAAAGGAGCAGCTAAAACAAAAATGGTGCAGAATTTTTAATAATGATGAATGGTGAAAATATTTATTATTTAATTTACAAACTTCCCACGACAATTTTACTTCATGGCAAAACCCCTTTAACAATAGGCTGATCACAATATGTCCACCTGCTGGGATCCCCAACAATCATCTGTATTTTTATGGGGAAACATAGTCATAAGTATTCAGTTTTCCTGCAGTGCCTCCACAGAATAAATGAAGTATTACCATGATGCCCAAGCATGTCAGTGGGTTGTCTGTGTAATGCAGGAAGGTCCTCCAGAGTTAGAGACACTCTTTGTAGCAGCTCTACACTATGGCTAAGAGATGAGGGTCCCCCAGTGTCATGGGACAAGCCAAGAAAAGTTTAAAGCTGCATGTGTAATATACCTTATCCCTTTCAAAACCAAAGTTAGGATAGGCTATCAATAATAGATTGTTAGAGGTTGCGACTCATGGCACCCCCATCGATCAACTGCTTGGAGAGGCTGCTCTGTCTATGTGAGCACTGCAGTCTCCTCGATGTACAATGTACGCTGTACTGCTTTCACTGTCCTACTAGATTAAATTATTGTTATGTAAGGAAAACAAGAATTTAGTACAACAGACAATTCAGGAGAGCTGAAAGATCTAGGGGTGGACGTACCAGTGGTGCAACCGGTGTGGCTGCACAGGGGCCTGGTAGGAAAAGAGGCATTCTATTATTTTAAATCAGCTTCCTACCCTTTCATAGACTGCATGTAAATACTGATGAATTTTATGTTTCACAATTACTGATGGATTGTTAGGGAGATATAGAGGATGCTCTGTGATAGGATATAGGATGACAAGGACCCATATACTGGTCCCCCATGGCAGCCTCCTACTGTCTGTGTCCACCCTGGACAGACTATCGATAGAGCCAGTAACTCATCATTGACATCTTCTCTGTGGTCCTTCTATTTCATTTTCTACTCCATCTGGGCCAGAACACTCTTAGAACTTAATGGGGTTTTGCCACTAAGTAAATTTGACGTGGGAAGCTTGCAAATGAAATAACAATCTTTTTCACCATTCATCATTATTAAAAATTCTGCACGGTTTTTGTTTTAGCTTCTCCTTTAGTGATCCATTATTTACAGCTCGTCTCCAGGGGATACGACCAGGGTTGAGAGCTCCTCAGTCCTGGTCGCACATGCTCAGACATCACCTCTCCTCTCAGGCAGCCACCGAGTGTTCAAACCCCAGGTGCTGTCACTCTACTCCCATCCTCTGTACTCCTTAGTAATTAGTCAAACAGTGCAAATAAATAAAAAGAAACCTCACTGAGGTCTGTGCATTGATAAAGAGAAACAAAAACAAAAAACACAGGTTTGGTTCCTGCAGAGATTTGAACCTAGGACCATTGTGCCTGGAGGCAAAAGCTTTGCCTCTTAGCTACACACAATGCTTTACATAAACAGACCTTTCTTTGACTACAGAGCGGAAACGCCTGGTGATGTCATCCTGCTGGGTCACATGATATGCAATTCAAACAAATCACACACGCCCCCTTCTGAGCACACAGAGCTGAAGAGCTGGATACCGGAGGTATGAAATGAGATCTCTGCTAAAACATCTTTGGCCCCTCACCTCTGCAGCCATCCTCAGGCTTTAAAGGGGTTGTCTCACTACATTGATTCGTCCTGTTTTCTTGGTTTCATTTTGAATTCAGGGGCGAGTTTACTGGCTTCTACTAGGCTGCAGTAGCAGCCTGGTCTGTAGCTATGGCAACCAGTGCTGGCAGCCTATCAGAAGAGATCAAACAGGTCTGTAGCTATATCGACCTGAGGAACTAATGCAGCCTATGCAAAAGGGGATATCTAGGAACAGGTAGGACACTGTTAATGGACATATATTGCAAAGTGACTTGTTTTTGCAAGATCTTTAACATAAAAAGCAGCAATCCTTGTAGTGAGACAACCCCTTTAAAGGAAAATAAATGCACTTCCCAAATCAGACCACTAATTTAACAGACCTCAGAACAGTCCCCAAAATGAATCTTCAGACTCTGATTAAGTACCCAAAATAATGTAGATCCCGGGCCCAGTTTGAAAAAAAAGCTGCCCGTGCCCAAAAAAAATATACTCCCCTTCCTCTGCTCCTCCGTTCCAGTGCTGGGTCTCTCTGTGCCTCTTCTTACATCACCGTTTAAAGCTGTTCACCGCAGACTGCAGAGGCCCAGCGCTGGAGGCGCGGAGGAAGGAAAGCATAGGCTTTTTTATTTTTTTTGGTATGCACAGTTTCCTATTTAACTTTTATATGAATTGGACAATCATTTTAACTATATTCAGGCAGCAGCTCAGAACTTTACATTTATTTAGTCTCCTGACCAGACTTCATAATTGATCCATTACTGGCCATTAACCATTGGTTAAATCCAATAGGTAATGGCTGATTTAAAAAATATTTCCAGTGGTTTTGAAGGTTCGGGAGTGGGGCAATAACCTCCATATTACCCTCCCATTGTCCATGGGAGTTAGTAACAGGGCCAACCTAAAGATTCTCTGGTGCTCTGGTAGGTCAGTCTGATGCTGATGGGCACTTTGGATGGCCACTGCTTGCCAAACCACCCATATTATAATCCACCACTGGACCCCACAGTAGTGAAAGCCAGAATTCCCCATAACATTGTCTGTCATGTGACATCATAAGTCTGCCAGCACGGTGACATACAAGACAGCTATGCAAAGTACTTAGTATGTACATAGCGTCTACATAACAATGCTATGCCTAAGTGCTCCAGTAAATGTTAGCCACATTGCAACAACATGAGTTCTAGCCACCATTGCCAAATAACAGTGCTGTGTTGTTATGCAGGCTTTTCAAGTGCATTGTCCTCATGGGTGCCGGTGTCATCTTCCCATAATAGCAATGTCACTAGTATAATTACCCTCCTCACCCCTGGCCTCATGTTCAGTTCTGAGTGCCACCATATACAGGGCCGTATACTTACCTCCTGTTCCAACATAACAATTTTAAGAAAACATCGTGAGCCATTTTTTTAATCTTTCCAATGGATCAGTTATGGCACCCTCCTCTTTGAGATTTCAATAGTTTCACTGCCCTTACAGTAAAGAATCCCCATCTATGATTAGTGCTGCACTTTGGATTTGAGTTAAAATCAAATTGAACTCGAAACTAAGAGATCCGTGTCATGATCATGCTCGACAGACCCCCAGCTCTGAGCTCTAGTCGCCGGCCACTGCCGTTGTGACGAAGACCGTGGTTTATGACATAATGCTTTTACTAATGTGAACTTGGTTTTACTTCTCTGCATTACTAATTGATTCCTGGCCGACGCCCTTGGTCAGGAATCGTCCAGCACTCCTCTGGTTAACCTGGTTCCTTGCTGGTCTTGTTGATTGACAGTCCTGTATTCCAATCTGGTCTTGTGTTCCGTCCACCTATCACCTCTGTTCTGTTTTCTCTTGTTCCCTATATAAGGATTCCTCTGCCAACCATCCTTGCCTGCTATAGAGGTTTTTCTGCCTGGAGCTAGCCCTTACTTTTCTGTGCTCCTTTCTGGTATCCGACCCTGCTGTTCTACTGTCTATTCTTCTGCCTTCTGAATTTGTACTACATTGCCCGACTGTTACTGACTTGGCTCGGCTTACGTTTATTCTTCTGTCTCCCGATTTGGTACCG
Source organism: Phyllomedusa bahiana (assembly GCA_025379985.1). Classification (NCBI taxonomy): domain Eukaryota; kingdom Metazoa; phylum Chordata; class Amphibia; order Anura; family Hylidae; genus Phyllomedusa; species Phyllomedusa bahiana. The sequence goes on along the minus strand of JAODAL010029075.1, from coordinate 33,687 downwards.
TGTCTCCTGATTATTGCCGACCTTGCCTGCCTGACTCTCCCTTATTGTGTTCTGTGTTCGTTTGTCTGTCTCCTGTGTCTGCACTTTTTTAGTATAGGTCTCAGTCTTCAGGTTGGGGCCGACCTATTAAGGAGTCGGGTTCCCCCAAAAGGCAGGGACAGTGGTTAGGACAATGGTCAAGGCCTCACTCTGTTTGTGTCTGCTTGTGTGCCTCTGACCAGTCCCTTATACTCCGATGTGGGCTGGCCCAAATCTAATTTTGACATAATTCACCAAAGAATCATCTGTAATCGTAATGATAAACCTGCCTGACCTAAGTTGGCATTAGGTTTAGGGCTTTTAGACCTTTTTAGGCTAACTTACCTCTCTGTGGTTCTTCCAGGTCCAGCAACACCATCACTCCAATATCACTTCTGCTTCAACGTCACTTCCAGTCCCCCAGCAAATTAGGCCAGCAGTGACGTCAGAACAGAAGGGAAGACAAAGCGACAGCAGTGTTGAACCCAGAAGCGTCAGGAAAAGTCAAACTAAAGTGGTTCTCAGTTTCAAATAATTCTAGTTAAATAGGGCCAGGATGGGGAAAAATAGGGAAAAAAAAGTGATACCTCCAAGTCCAGTACATACTCCCGGAACCTGCAACTTTTCACTTCTGGGTTCTCGCCCTGACAACAGGAGAGGCTTGCACTCTGATGAGTGAATGGAGCACTAGCCAGTCAAGTGTGCCAGGAAGAGAAACCAAAAGTGAAGTGAAGCTGCAGTGGAGGTGGACCAGAAGGTAAGTATCTTTTTTTCTGTTTCTCCCCACCCTGACCCTATTTAATTATAATTTTATTAAACTGGACAACCACTTTAACTGTAAGAAGGCCTAAAAACTCCAACCCCAAGTCAGGGTTAGGGACAGGGTAAAAAAAATTGGGTTTGGAACATCCTGAACCCAATATTTTTTTTTGCAGTTTTGGTTGAACCAGGATCAAACCAAAAAGGGACAGGTTTGTGCAACACAAATGAGGAAAAAACCTTCCTCTAGACACAAAAGGTGCCCTTGTCCTGGTTGCACGTCTAGGTATGAAGAGATCATTTGACAAATCTCTGAACTGTCCATTCACATATTTGTACACACTGATTAGATTTTGCCAAAGCCGTTTTTCCCCCCAAAACTAATTAACTACAAGTTTCTTGGTGCTGCAGTTTACCCATTCCCTTAATTACTTTGGTCTCCTTCCTCCCCGCTCACTCTAGTTAAGCAGTCTCCTTCTTGTACCCAAAAACTCCACAAAATTTTCCAAAGAGAAAACCACTGCACCACTAGCCAAAATATGGAAAAAAAAAATTGGAAAAAATGGAAAACAGCAGGGTGCCAGCAATGCTGAACCTGGTCAAAGACCGAAAACTTAGATATCCATTGAAAAAATGGCTCCGTGCGAGATCCGAAACGTCGTCTTGTAACATGTGGTATTAAACGCACAGATTGTTCACTGTTGGGGTATGTTCACACGATGTACTGCGGCGCGTACAGTATGCGCCACAGTACATTGTGTATTTCGGGAGCTCGCGCTAATACGCGCGTACTCCCGCAGGGAGAGGGGGGGCGGCAGCCCGCTTGCCCCACTGACATGCATTACTCGCGGCGCGTATTCGTCGCGAATAATTGACATGTCACTTATCTCCCCCCACGGGAGAGGACCGGGGAGAGGAGGCGTAATCCATAGTTCTTTATGAGAACTATGGATTACTGTAATTTCGGCGCGCATCTCGTTCGTATTAGAGTGCAAATACGATGCGAAATGCGCGCTGCAATTACGCCGTGTGAACATACCCTTACCTGGATGAGTGCTACAATTTTTTTTCTATGGATACACAAAGTATTCCATGTGTGGTCTAACAAGTGTTTTATATCGAGGCAAAACCATGTTTTTGCCACGAGCATTGTTGCCTCTTTTCATGCACCCCACGATTTTACTTGCCCTTGCAGCAGCTGCCTGACACGGGTTACTAAAGCAAGCTATACCATCCACCAATATGCTCAAGCCTTTGGCTTCCTAATTATTAAACATGCACTAATGATCGGCACTCATTGTAATAATTCCTGTTGCATATGGTTATGGCTTGAGGAAAAAATAGAAGCTTTTGTTCTGCCTCCCAATTGGGTCGTAAAAGAATGTAATTAATTGAAGGTTTCCAGTGATTTACATGAAAGGAGGAAAAACCACAGACACAAACTGTTATTTCTCTATTTTGAAGAGTTTGTTCCTTAATTAAAAGTGGTTACCCAGAATCCTCTGCATATCCCGGGCATCTGTCATCCTTTATTGCAGAACCTATTTGTCATGTTGCCGGGATAGGTAATCCCTCCTAATTCAGTTACCAATCTGCTGGGGGAGCACAGAGCATAAGAGGATTGAGACATTTGCTAAATTAGATAAGTCAAACTAACGTATAGGGACGGAGGGGTTCAGGGGGGTCGAGGGCAGCGCCAGGGTGTAATTCTGACCAGCAACAAGTCCAATACGCCAGCAGAATATATCTCATTGGTTGCGAGCCTTGAGATTCATGATTTTTTACAAATATCAGTTGCTGGTTTGCAGCACGTCCCCAAGTGAAAACCAGCAGCTATGTATCATATTACATGTAAAATAATATAATGATGTCAGAATATCTTATATTACAGCGTCCACAAGTCATACAGCTTTTCAGAGTCCTGAACAGTAACTTGTCTTATGTAGAGGTATGTCCTCCCAGTATTGAGGCATGTACTGTGCCTTTCAGGAATCTGGGAGAGCTAGTGCTCAGTATGCTTATGTGTCAGACTTCTCCAATTGAAAAAATCCGATATGTACTCCAGAGCAGAACTCTGATGCGACACCTTGGATTTCTGCTGGGGCTTTTACTTTACAGAAGCGGTATTCGCCTCTGATTTGGACGTGGATTCGTCCCATTTCATTAACTCCATTGAAATGGGGAAAACCCACATCCTTCCTGACAGACCGGAATCCGATGAGGATCCACTCGAAAGGAATGGACATGTCTATTCTTATTTCTCTGCACCACAGATTTGAAATTCATGAAAAATCCACTGTGTAGTTCATAGTGTGAACTACAGCTTGGGCTGCTCATTCAAATGAATGGCAGTCAGATTAGATGAGGATTGTAAAGGGACTATGTCTTCAAAAATGACCCATTGTTTAACATTTTAAGAATTTTTGGTTATGATTAAATTTTTTATATCGCTCAATATTGAAAAAATCATTAGACTTTGACACTTCCTGTTTTGTGGAGAAAACGTTTCAGCAGTCGCCTCATTATCAGCACAGGCAAGATTTCAGTGAAAGGAGACACCAATGTGTATAGATAACACAGGATCCACCAGTCACAATAGGAGATAGTCACAGCTCATCCTCCCTGCACACTGACTTATCCCAGGAATAGCTAATATGCTCAGTTGTAAAATAAATGTATGGAAACAAGTCACATAGATAAATAGATAGATAGATATAAGAGATATATACAATGGATAGATATAAGAGAGATATAAGAGAGATAGAGATAGAGAGATATAAGAGAGATAGAGAGATATAAGAGAGAGAGATATAAGAGAGAGAGATATAAGATAGAGAGATATAAGAGAGAGAGATATAAGAGAGAGAGATATAAGAGAGAGAGATATAAGAGAGAGAGAGATATAAGAGAGAGAGATATAAGAGAGAGAGAGATATAGAGAGAGATATAAGAGAGAGAGAGATATAAGAGAGAGAGAGATATATAAGAGATAGAGATATACGAGAGATAGATATGAGAGATAGATATAAGAGAGATAGATATAAGAGAGATAGATATAAGAGAGATGGGAGATAGATATAAGAGAGATAGATATAAGAGAGATAGGAGATAGATATAAGAGAGATAGAGATAGATATAAGAGAGATAGAGATAGATATAAGAGAGATAGAGATAGATATAAGAGAGATAGATATGAGAGATAGATATAAGAGAGATATAAGAGAGATATAAGAGAGATATAAGAGAGATATAAGAGAGATATAAGAGAGATATAAGATAGATATAAGAGAGATATAAAATAGATATAAGATAGATAGCTAGATAGATAGATAGATAAATTCACTGCTCACAAAAAGTAAGGAATAATTGTTTTTTGGTTGAATTTTCAGGATGAACATAAAATTTCTTGAACATTTTTTTTTTTAAATGCATTAAATGAGACCATCTCTTAAATGCACATGTCCAGCTGTTCAGTGTGTCAGGACTTTTTGCATACCTTGCTGATCTCTAACAAGGAGCTTAATGGCAAAATTCACAATAGAAGTTTGATCCCCGAATCGCCTAATAAATTTAGAGGATCAATTTGAATTGAGATTTAAACAGTCCTCCTCATCCTGCTGTTCACATTTTCACATCATGAGACCAAGACAACAACTTACAATTGATCAACAGTACCTCGCCATTGTGAGGCTTCAAGCAGGATGCTCTCAGACAGAAGTGGCCACTGAGCTTTGTCACAGTGTGTCATCAGCAGGTTGTATCAGAGATACAGAGAGACTGGAAGAGTAACAGAAAGGCAAAGATGTGGACGTCCTTTGGCCACATCATACAATGATGACTGCTTCATTGTAAACAATGCCCTGTGGTACCGGATGATGAATCCCGCACAACTCCAGGCACGTTTAAGGGAGATGAGAGGCAACAAGTGTCACATTAGACCATTCGTAGCCATTTATATCAGTGTGGTCTGCGTGCTATATGACCTGACCACACCTCAAGGCACAGGCATCATCTTGCATGGGTCACGAAACATCTACGCTGGACCAGAGACCTTTGTTCCTCTGTGCTGTTCAGTGATGAATGTCAATACACTCTGAGCAGAAATGCTGGCTGCCAACGATGCTGGAGATGTCAAGAAGAGCGCTATGCATCAGCCAGGTCAGATACCGATACTTGCCAGTCGTCTAGCACGCAGACCACGCTGATGTATATTTAGTGTAGACAGACAGATATGAGATAGACAGAAAGATGGATCGATACAAGTCAGATAGATTAAAAACCAAAAATACATTCAATGTTACAGTATCTTTCATGTGTAGTTCCAATAAAGAACGTTTTCCTGCTTGATCAGGCCTGCCTATTAGAACGTATGTGACCGGCCCATTCACCTTTGTTTTCGGAGCAATTGCACAATCATCCTAAACCTGATAATCCGAGGCAGCTGATTTTCTCTAATTCCCATTTTCCTCTGAAAACAACTGTGTTTACTGCACCAACCGAGAATCTGAAAAATATCTGCGAGGTTAATTGTAATTCAACCAAATCTTGGAGAAAAGGACATTACATGAGGACTGGTTGATGGGAACCTTCTGAGTAATTTCCTGGCAGAGCCCTGTGCTCTGCACCTTATTGATTATGGCTTCAGATACAATTAATGGGGAGATGAGATATATGTAAATTGTCTCGCTGTACGACTGTCGTTGTTGCCTATAGAAACCAATCAGAGCTCCAGTCTTACACCTAAACAGTTTCCATACATGAGGCCCATAGAGTCTACATACATTAAACAACATAAGCCAAGTACGGCACTACTGTATCATTGTGCAGGTAGAGGCTTAAAGGGGATGTATCTCTTCATCGGTTTGTGTGTTTCCTTGTACTTTCAATTTCTCAGTTCATAAAATCCAGGGGCGTTTCTTCCCCTCCCAGCTGAGTATTTCTTACCTGAAGGGGGATGACCTCATCCCCCCTTCACTGTTCATGCTCGCTCCCGAGTCAGTGTGCTCTCTCCTCCCCCCTCTGTCTGAGTCTACATGTCACTGTCGTTCCTCTCCCTATGCAGTCTTATTTTGTAAGAGCTGTTTGTTTACATACCACAGGCCTGCATTCAGTCTAGACAGTCTTCTATAAACTCAGAGCACTGATATCTTCTCCTCTCACAGCTGTGGGCTTGTTACAGTTGAATCCAGTCTTCTATGAACTCATCCAGAGCAGCACAGACCTGTATCCCTTCTATGTTTACAGGCAGCAGCATTAGGCACCGAGGCACAATTCTGCTGTTTTCTGATTGTAGAAGCAGCTGCAGTGTCACTGTGGAGCTGCTGGCTAGGCGGAATGAAATTGTTGCTGGCCCCTTATTCTGAGTGAGAGAGACAGGACGCTCCCGTAAATATGACTGGGGGCCAGACAGAATGTAAATTAGAAGAGCCGTCAGCCAATGAAATGAAAGGAGGTGGAATCCGATCGGCACTGGGGAACAGTGTTTACACAAAACGAAGATGAGGGAGACAGAGAAAACAAGACAGCTTTGCAAATGACATCCAATTGCAAAGTTGCTTGTTTTCACTGTCCCCTTATTCTGAAAACCATTTAATGAAATTATACAACCCCTTCAATCCTGCTTCCTTGTGTGTCTGGATGGACCATGTCATGTCAAGGGGCTGGACCTGGTTTGCAGTTGCTACCTATTCACCCCAGCTTGTGCATCTCCAGTCACAAATGTCCTTGAGTCCTCTTATTATCAGGCTATGTGCACATGGGTCAGATCTGCTTCGGATTTAGTTGTGGTTTTATTATGGATTTTTCTACTTTGACTTCAATGGGAGAAGGCAAAATCCACCAGAAAAGTTCTTCTGTAGATATTGGTGCGCAGTTTGCATTCTCCCATTGTTGTGTGCATGCGTGTATAAATTATGTAGTAACTGGCAATTGAGAACAGTAGAAATAAGAGACCAATTCCTCAAATTTTTAACAAATAAATTAGATATGGTAATAGGCTCATGTTCATTAAAGGGGTTGTATCGTTCCAGCATTTAGCAGCCGTTTATGCTGGTTGCCAAGCAGAGCTTGTGAAATGGAGGGGCGTGTTTCTCCTCCCAGCAGGGAGTATCTTCACCCTCTGCAGACACGCCCCCAAAGTATGCACGTGAGGATTCATTCTGTGTGAGCCGAAGGAAGGGAGAGGTTCTCAGCTGTCACTGGAATCATTGGAAGTGAAACACTAAGTGCAACATGTCAGAAAAGTGGCGTTTCCACGCCAGTTTTAGGCGCATTAAATCAGTATAAAATGCGGCAGAAAGTCAGGTATACCTTGCATAGAAAACTTAATGCGCCTAAAGAGGCGAATCGCACCAAAAAAAAGGCGCATTGTGCAACTCGCAGCGCATAGCATATCATTGGTAGTATATGTAATGCGCCTATCGAGGCGCATTGCCCGACGGAGGCGCATAAAATATGTAATGCGCCTCAATAGGCGCGTTACGTGACGGGAGCGCACAGCACACCATATTTAGCCGCATTACAAAGTGTCATACCCAGCGTATAATGCGCCTAGTTTTGGTGTACGATAGTTCATTTACATCAAGAATATGGCGTTAAAAGTGGTTTTGCCGCAAAATAGACCAAAAAAATGGCGTTGGCGTGTTGGAACATGTCGCCCTAAGTGTAACTCAATAGTGTATATCTAAATTTCTCTCTCTCGCTTCATACTTTGTAACTAGAATGGGCATTTGACATTCAGCACTCTGGTTGAGGTGGTTGATTTTTTTTTTCTCTGTCTCCCTTTCTCACACAATGATATATGCTGCAGCCTATTACACCTCTGACCTCTACAGATCTGCAGACCAAAACTATACGCTCAAAAACTATATCACAAAAGTAATTTACCTGGGACTGCACAGCACAGTTCTGCTCTCTGTGATTTATGTGGGACTGCACATCTGTGTCTCAAAATTGTTTTTCATGGGACTGCTGTGTACAGCTGTGTTCGCTTTCTAATTTACGTTGGACTGCACATGATCTCTCTCTCTACTGCAGAACCTCTGATTACAGTCAGTGAATGAGAACCTCCTATACAGTACATTGCCTCAGCTGCTGCAGGACCTCTGATCAGTCAGTGAATGAGAACCTCCTATACAGTACATTGCCTCAGATGCTACTGGACCTCTGATCACAGTCAGTTAATAAGAACCTGTCCTATACAGTACATTGCCTCGCTTTCATCACCCCCTTGCGACGCTGGGATCCTCTAAGCGGCCAGCTGCCGGCCGAGGAGGTCCCGGGCCCCGCGAGACGGCGTAAGTAGCGTGATGACATGACGCTGCTTACACCGTTCTTGAGCTGCAGGACCTGGACGCGCGGACTGTGCTGAGGTGAGTTGCTTTTTTTATTTTATTTTTATTAGCTATGGGGGGCATATCACTTGCTACAGGGGGCATCTACTGGCTACAGGGGGCATATACTGGCTACGGGGGCATATTATGTGGCTAAGGGGGCATCTACTGGCTACAAGAATGGCTATGGGGGGCATCTACTGGCTACAGGGGGCATCTACTGGCTACAGGGGGGGAATATTAATGGCTGGGGGGGGGCATATTAATGGCTATGGGGGGCATCTACTGGCTACAGGGGGGCATATCACTGGCTACAGGGGGCATCTACTGGCTACAGGGGGGCATCTAGTGGCTACAGGGGGGCATCTACTGGCTACAGGGGAGGCATATTAATGTCTATGGGGGGCATCTACTGGCTACAGGGGGGGCATATTAATGGCTATGGGGGCATCTACTGGCTATAGGGGGGCATATTAATGGCTATGGGGGGCATCTACTGGCTACAGGGGGCATCTACTGGCTACAGGGGGCATATCACTGGCTACAGGGGGGCATCACTGGCTACAGGGGGGCATCTACTGGCTACAGGGGGTATCTACTGGCTACAGGGGGCATATCACTGGCTACAGGGGGCATATCACTGGCTACAGGGGGCATATCACTGGCTACAGGGGGCATGTACTGGCTACAGGGGGGCATGTACTGGCTACAGGGGGGCAGCTACTGGCTACAGGGGCATGTGCTGGCTACAGGGGGGCATCACTGGCTACAGGGGACATCTGACTACAGGGGCATCTCACTGGCTACAGGGGGGCATCTACTGGCTACAGGGGGGCATCTCACTGGCTACAGGGGGCATCTCACTGGCTACAGGGGGCATCTATTGGCTACAGGGGGGCATATCACTGGCTACAGGGGGGGGGATCACTGGCTACAGGGGGGCATATCACTGGCTACAGGGGGCATATCACTGGCTACAGGGGGGGATCCACTGGCTACAGGGGGGCATATCACTGCTACAGGGGGCATATCACTGGCTACAGGGGGGCCATAACACTGCTACAGGGGGGGATCACTGGCTACAGGGGGGCATATCACTGCTACAGGGGGGCATATCACTGGCTACAGGGGGGATCACTGGCTACAGGGGGGGCATATCACTGCTACAGGGGGGCATATCACTGGCTACAGGGGGCATATCACTGGCTACAGGGGGGATCACTGGCTACCGGGGGCATATCACTGGCTACAGGGGGCATATCACTGGCTACAGGGGGCTAATAACCTGACTACAAGGAGCATATTACTGGCTACAGGGGGCATATTACTGCCTAAAGGGGCAGTAACCTAGCTACAGAGGGCAGTAAACTGGCTAGGGGGGCTAATAACCTGGCTAGAGGGGGCAGCAACCTGGCTAGAAGGGGCAACTACTTGGCTAAAGGGGGCTACAACCTGGCTATAGGAGGCAAATATTTACCTACAAGGGGGTATTTATTACCATTTGGGGCACTATAGATGGGGAGTTTGTATAGAGATAGGAAATTGTAGAGAAATGCTGATAAAATGAGGAGTCTAAGATGTTTGTTTTGTACATTTTTCAGTGAAGAGTTGTGGACGGTAGAAGACGTCATGGCGTCTGGGACAGATGGAGAAGAAGAGAAAGAGAACAACTCTTCAGAGACGTCTCCTGTAAGTCACTTAATGTAACTGCAGTGTAATCACTTATATTTCTCCTGAGCCTACATACAAAGGCTTTTCTCTGTAAAAATACATCCGCAGTTCACAATGAGACGCAAAAAATACCGTGTGAACCCAGCCCTACTCAGAAAAACTTAAGGGCCCGAGCCCCGGATGTTTTGGGACCCTAGCAACGCCCCTGCAGCAAGGGATCAAATAATTACTTCCTACACTGTATCTGATCTGTGGGCAGCATGTTGTAGAGCAGGAGGAGCTGAGCAGACAATGTGTTGTTCTGTTGGGAAAGATTCAGTAGACTTTCTGCTAGTATATATACCAGTATATCTGATGTGCCTTTTTAGGCACATTCCAATGTGTCGTGCCTGACATATAATGCACCTAATTTTGGTGTATTACAGTTCATTTATATAGAGAATAGGGCGTCAACAGTTTTTTGAGCGCAAAATACTCCCAAAAAAATGTCGCAGTCGTATTGGGACATGTCGCCCCAAATATGTTTTCTGCTATGTTTTACTATTTTTTAAAAATGATAAACTTTTTCTACATTTTCTGTGTCGAGTAACTTTCTTTTTCCATCTATGGACTTGTGTAAAGGTTTGTGTTTGTGGACTGAAGTGTAGTATTTATTGTTTGGCGAGGTGAACCAATTAATAAAATTCAGATTTGGCATTGGGTATTTTTGTTTTATGGCAGTCACCCTGATGAATACCGTATATACTCGAGTGTAAGCCGACCTGAATATAAGCTGAGACACCTACTTGTGCCACAAAAAACTGGGAAAACTTATTGACTCGAGTATAACCCTAGGGTGGAAAATGCAGCAGCTACTGGTAAATTTCAAAAGATAAAAATGAATAGCAATAAAATTACATAGGCAGGTATAGGCAGTTTAATGTCCCTCATAGGAAGGTATAGGCAGGTATATGTCCCCCATAGGCAGTTTAATGTCCCTCATAGGCAGTTTACTGTCCCCCATAGGCAGGTATATGTCCCCCATTGCAAGTATAGGCAGCTATATGTCCCCTCATAGGCAGATATAGGCAGGGTTTGTCAATACTCACCTTTCCCTGCTGCTCTGATGCGCTGCATCTTGTTCCCCGCACAGGCGATGTGATGTAATCAGGCCACGCTTCCAGAAGAGTCGCATACAGCTGATGGATTATCACGGGCGCCCGGGCCATGGCAGTGCATGGACGCTGACGGTGACTCGAGTATAAGCCGAGGAAGGCTTTTTTAGCACATTTTTTGTGCTGAAAAACTCGGCTTATACCTGAGTATATACGGTAAGTAATGTTATATTTTAATAGATTGGACTTTTATGTTTACTATTTTGTTGATTTTCTTTTTTATTTGTAAAATGGAAAAAGAGGGTGTTTTTGAACTTTTAATTTTTTTTACATAATTTTTAAAGTCTTTTACATTTTTTTTTTCTAATAGCATTTTTAGTCCCCCAGGATACTTGACCACCAGTGTACAACTATCACCCTTCTGTTAGGCTATGTCTATACAGCTAAATAAAAATGCCGCTGGAAATCTGACAGTATTTTAACTTCGGCGCACCAAGGTACAAATTTCAGATTCCTGGCGGCCCCATATATTGAGGTTGCGGGAATCCGACGGAAGACATACGGACGGTGGCTCAGTTGAAAATCCATCCAGTATAGACTACAGCACGGATTTTCTTTTGCGGTCTATGGGGCACTGGTTACAGTCAGGATTTTGCCAGATTCTAAATACTGAATCTGCTGTAAATCCGATCAAAAACCTGTGCTGTGTAGACATAGACTTACACCTGAGGCAGAGTATAGTAGGAGTTGTAAGTGGCAGGCCAGGGGGCCTTCTTTGTGCCCTTTTACAAAGACAATCATTTGCACCCTGTGATCATGTTGTCGAGAGGATGATTGGGCGGCAGTATGGAGCACAGCACTGTTTTCTAATGTCTTAGGCCAGAGATTTTCGGCCTTTTTCCTGCCACGGACCCCCAACTCCTGTCCAATTTGATGGGTATCCCCAAACTCTTGGTAATCTACCAATCAGTAACAGACACACACAACAGCGAATTACTAAATTTTTATGGACTGCTTATAAAATCCAGCAGCATTGTAACCGACTAAAAGTGCATACTAGGGGCGACATGCATGATATTTGGCGCCCAGACCCCATTTTCTTTAGTGTGCATTAGTAGTGTAGAATGCGCCTGAATCTATGAACCTGTTCTACTGCGGGTCATAGGTTTAGCGCTTATAGCTCCAAAACGACAACTCAGACTCAGGTAGCCCACTTTCATCTTGGTCTACCTGTTCCAGCAGTAATGCGCCCAGTCATAAAAGTGTAGAATCATACATTTGCGGTGCGACACACCTCCAGATCGCCAATGATTTCAGGTGCATTACACCTGCTGCCCGATAATGCGCCTAATTTTATAGAGTGCCTGATTATAAATCTAGAGAACAAGGCTGCACCAGTTTTTGGGCTTAAAGGACACCAGATTACTGGCACAGCCCCCTACATACATGTCGCCCTTTATGCGCATTAACAGTAAACCACATACATTCCAGACATAATGAATTATCTGAAATGAGCAAACCATAGTTAGTATTGTTCAGTTCATTGTGACGGCTGCGGCTGTTTATCCCCGCTCAATATGTTCAAACGTGGCTCAATGCGCGACAAACACATATCTCATCTGCAACGTTCAGTCTTGCTCTGTATTTCATTTTCATCGCATTGACAGCAGAAAATGGTTTTTCACACAAGTAGGTTGTCACAAATGGCAACAAAACATCAATGGCTTTGCTGGATAGAAGCGGGTACTCCCGTCCACACGATAAGCAGAAAGACGTCCATGATGTACGGCTACATTGCAACTTTAACCCCTTAAAGGGGTTGTCTCACTACATTGATTCATCTTACCTCAGTCCTGTTTTCTTGGTTTCATTTTGAATTCAGGGGCCGTGTTTACTGGCTTCTACTAGGCTGCAGTAGAGGCCAGGTCTGTAGCTATAGCAACCGGTGCTGGCAGCCTATCAGGAGAGATCAAACAGGTCTGTAGCTATAACGACCCGAGGAGCTGATGCAGCTCACACAAGAGGGGATGTCTCAGAATAGGTAGGACACTGTTAATGGTCACATATTAACACATATAACATATTAACACATATTAACATATTACATATTAACACATATTGCAAGGTGACTTGTTTTTGCAAGATCTTTACCATAAAAAGCAATCCTTGTCGTAAGACAACCCCTTTAAGCCGAACGTCTGAAAAGTAGTTAATGACCAGAACATTTTTTTAGTTTTTGCCTCCTTGCGTTTCAACAGTTGTAAATGTTATTTTTTTTCAATGACGCAGTTGTTTGAGGCCTCGTTTTATTCGAGACAAGTTGTATTTTATGGGGGAATAGTTTAAGTTCAATTAAAAATAATTGCAGATTTTTTTTTACATTTTTTTTACACCATTCACATTTCACACTTAATAACTTGTTAGATGATTCTACAGGTAATTACAGTCGTGTGGATACCGAATATGTGTAGGTTTTTTTTTTATGTGTAATGTATGCACAATTATTTTTATTAAATATTTATTTTTATTTTATTTATTTTTTTATTCTTTTTGTTTACACTTTTTATGTTTTTTACTTATTTTTTTAAATCCCCTGAAGGGAGAACTGATTTACTTTTTTTTTTTTTTTTTTTTTTAAAATTAATAATTTATTAGCATATTAATATATGGTAATACATTATAATCTGTGTCAGTCTGACACAGGCAGTGATCAGGGCAGCACACGGTCTGCCCTGATCACTGGCTTGTTACACAGACAGCCGTTCCCCGGACTATGTGGGGTCACCGGGAGTCCCAATCACCCAACAGAGCAGGGAAACCCTTTTTATTGCGATGATGTGACAAAACTGCTGCAATTAAAGGGTTAAAGCACTGGGTTGCGGAGGTTTCCCTCGCTCCTCGGTGCTCGCAGGAGATGCTCTGGGATCAGGGCTGTGTGGTACAGCCCTGTTATCAGCGCTGCTGCGACGCCCGGAGCCGCAAATTCCGATGTCTGCAGCGACGCCAAAAGATGTCGCTGCAGACGAACGACCTGAAATGCCCGACACCAAAAGACGGTGGGCGGTCGTTAAGGAGTTAAAGTCCGGTCAAATGACAGTTCTGCTCACATCATCATCGCCTAAATATTCCTGAAAGTAATGTGACAGCTTCTGGATATGGTTCGAAACAGCACCTGCAAAGACTGATTTTCCGTGTGAAAGTTATCAAACAGTAGAAACCTAAATTCCCTGTTGACGTCTTCCCTTCCAGATACATTGTTTTTTTTAGAAGTCATTGATTTTGTCATATGTTTTTGAATGTTCGAATCAGGACCTTACAATGACAAATTTAAGCTGCTCAGAATGTTGAAATTGTCTCCAAGATATTCCAATCTGGCAACCCATGTTTAATCAGTCAAGTGTGCCAATGTTTTACCCCATGCCATAGACCTGGCTGTGGTTTATTCCACATTAATATAACCTAAGCCAAGCGTGAATGTTTATGGTGAAGTTAGAGGAGATATGGTATAGTTAAAAGAAATAAGCCAACAGCACTCTCGGGTATATACCCAGCTTATTGGGAGCAGCGGATCGAGTCGCATAGAGGAGCGCAGAATGGAAGCAGGGAGGCGCTTGAGTCCCCTGGAAGAGGGCGAGGTCGGCGAAGCTGCAGGATCCAGCGCAACTGAATTGGATGACGTCCCTCCACGGTCCACGTGGGTTGGAGCATGGAAAAGAGGGATCCTTGGAGTGGTGCACGGATAGGGAGTTCACCATATTTTTGGTCAGGTTGTGACAAAAATGGGTTCCTGGGTTAAAAGGCCCAGGAACAGTTGGCAATGTGAATTGAGTGCCCTTGGGACCATTGAGTGCGTCCTGGGATAAGTCGTAGCATGAGGAATCACGATCAGTACTAGCGGTTTTGATAAATAAGAAAGGAAACTGCCTTTAAGGACCTTCTGCAGAGGAAATGGATTTGGCTGCAATGTTTATAGTTTTCATATGCTTGTTTAAGATGTTTAATAAATGTTGCTGCTATGGTTGTTTACACCACGTCAGTTGTCAGTGTATTCACTGGGATACGGGGGAATTAGATATATGTCCAGCTGACCGAAGGTCCTCATATCTCTAAGTCATGGGTTTCCCCAGTTAAGACCATCCCTACTTGTTAGAGAGGTCCCTCAATATTTGATAACAAAATGTCCTATTGCTTGGACCTCCATTGATCAGCTGTAATCTGCAGGGAAATCTGTCAGTAAGGGTATGTCCCCACTGCACGGGTTTTCGGCCGGTTTTTCAGCCGGTTTGCGGTTTTTCAGACTGCCTGAAAAACCGGCCGAAAATGAGCACAATTGTGCTCTATGGAAAACCCGTGCAGCAGTCCCCACTGCACGGGTTTTCCGCCCGACGGTTTTGCCTCCGGCGGCAAAACATTGAACATGTTCATTCTTCCGTCCGGTTTCCGGAATATGAACAATTCAATGGGAGGGGGGAGGGCTGTTCTTCGTCGTCTCCCACTACCCCGCGCGGCCGCAAAACCGGACGAATAACGGCCGGCAAACCGGCCGGTATTTGTCCACTGCCGTGGGGATGCGCCCTTAGAAGAAACTAAGCATTACTCAGTACTCCATGAAGTCAATGATCTGTCTAATACAGACAGATCTAGAGCAGGAGACGTTCTTTTTAGCTGTTTTAGCCAAGATGAGGATCCTAAACGGTTGAACCTCCATCTATTAACTCAGAATTCCCTTATAGGATATACAGAGCCTTGCGAAAGTAATCGGCCCACTTGAACTTTTCAACCTTTTGCCACATTTCAGGCTTCAAACATAAAGATCTAAAATTTTTATTTTTTTGTGAAGAATCAACAAGTGGGACACAATTGTGAAGTGGATGAAATTTATTGGATATTTTAAACTTTTGCCTCCCTGCTGTCATTTAGGACCACATTGGATCATTCAGAGATCCTCACTGAACTTCTGGAGTGAGTTTGCTGCACTGAAAGTAAAGGGGCCGAATAATATTGCACGCCCCACTTTTCAGGTTTTTTTTTACAAAAGTTTAAAATATCCAATAAATTTCGTTCCACTTCACAATTGTGTCCCACTTGTTGTTGATTCTTCACAAAAAAATAAAATGTTATATCTTTATGTTTGAAGCCTGAAATGTGGCAAAAGATTGAAAAGTTCAAAGGGGGCTGAATACTTTCGCAAGGCTCTGTATGTAAATTGCATAACACGACAAACCCTTTAGGTTCCAGGAACTTGCAAAGTCGTTATGGCTGACAAACCATTGATATGGTCATTTGGTATGGTTGAATAAAAATAAATCTCATTCCCACACATTGTTTTTTGCTAATTTTTGACCACAGTGATATTCACTTAGCTTTATTACTTTAATAAAAAAAAAAAACCAAAAAAACCACAAGCCAGACTAGTCAAATAGAAGACCATGGGCTTTTACCACCTTGTGTCTTTTTACCATGTGCTGTTTAGTTTTTGTCTCTACTTATAACCTCTACATTGTAAAGTGTTGCGGGATATGTTGGCGCTATATAAATAGAATTTTTATTATTATTAGTAGTAGTAGTATTAACATGCATTTTTTTTGTGTGGAGCTACATTCTAGTAAGGCACCATGACTACATGTGTGATAGTGTAGCAAGGGGTAACAATTATAATGATGGTAACATGAGCATAACTATAGCCATAGGGAAGCTCGGAGTGGCCTTCAGGAGAACAGAGGAAACCCGCAGTGGGCCCCTGGAGACCTGGAGTTTAAATTGCATATACATCTTTGGGAGAGGCAGAGTATAAGAGGTAGGTAGATTAGCTGTAAGGTGGGCCCCCAGTATCAACTCCACTAGTGAACCTCCAGAATGAAATTTCACTGCTGGGCCATTAGTCATCGGAGCCCAGAGTTTAAGGGGGCAGTAATAATAATAGGGAATAACCAGTTGGCGGTTCTCTGCTATCTAGCACTACTATGAAGTATAGTGGTGTGATATATGGTGGTATCATATGGAGATTTAATTATTGTAGCTTATGCCGCTGTTTCAGTTTCCTTTTATTAGGTAATAGATTCCATCTCATTTTGATATTGGGTTCTTTTAATGCTTTTAACACCACTGGATGGTAAAAAAATGATCAGCCAATCATACCACACAGCAAATCTAGATCTCCAATTATTATAAGGACTCCCATCTTTAATATACTCAAAACTGGCTTCATTGAACGGATCAATCTTTGCCAGTGTCCCATCTGTTTGTACTTTATTGATGCGGGCAATGCGCTACAGATTAATGTTGGCCAAAGTGGTAGATGATCTGATATGAATGGGAACCTTCCAACTCTCCCTTGACAGCAGATTTTTTGGAGACATACGGATCGTGCAGATAAGCCACCTCTATTAACTTTCCACCCTCTCCCCAGTTAACATATTCAGAGCAGAGTGTGTATGTGATAAAGGGTACTTTTTATCCGGCACTTGGAAAATACCTATAACAGAATTCAACAGTATTTTACAATCGGTTTTTGTTTTTTGGTACAGATTTTGTGGTCCATTTTTGGATTCGGCAGACCCATTGACAATTGACAGTACATTACATGGAAAAATGAAAAAGTTCAAAGTTTTTTGCAAAACCGTCAGTTTTGAAATCTGATCTCAGAAAATCCGTGCCGTGTAGACTAGCGGTCGGATTTTCTATTGAGGTCTATGGGGATGGTTGACAGTCGGTTTTCAAGCTGATTCCAAATCTGAACTAAGTAATAAAAACCGACTATAAACCTTTGCCGTGTAGACGGGTCCTAAGGGAATCAGAATAGTTAGCTGTGAGCCAATTGAGCATTCTCCAACAATTATATACTTTTTTCAGGTCTTGCACTAAATCCAATATGAAATGATATACTGTATTTTTTGCACTATATGACCACAACCGGGGCTTAAACTTTAGTGCATTGTATTATGAATGTACTTTAAGAGGGCTCACTTGCTGCGCACGCTCCATACACGGGCCTAATGAAGGACTCCATGGATGCCATCTTACTACTACTATTATACCCTGTAATAGGAGAGCTATTATGGTATAGAAAACAAGCTCAAGCTAGCTCACCCATCCATAGAAGATCGCACGGACCATCGGGACAACGGCAGGAATCCAAAACAAAGAAACGTTGATGTGCAGCGACGTTTTAGATGAATAAAAGCAGCATTTATTTGAGGCAAACAAGTTAAAAACCATAAGTACAGGGAAAAATCTAACACGTTTCAGGCCACACACAATATCAGCCCTTAGTCGTAGCACATCGATGTACACTGGCTTTTTAGGGTAGCTATTATGGTACACTGTCCTGCAATATACTACTGTTTCAGAATACAATCAATTGCACCCGCTAGTAGTCATGTAAAAAAAAAAGTTTTTAAAATATTTAAAAAATTACAAAGTATTAAAAGTTCAAAACACCCTCTTTTGCTGTTTTACAAATAATAATAAAAAAGTAAATAAAATTTCTTCCACCTAAAAATTAAGTGGGTCTTATTATAGTCTTTAAAATCCAAAATATAAGAAGGAGGGAAAAGGTACTTCTGTGGAGCCTAAAGGCAGGATCGGTCAACAGACGAATGTGTATGAGGGACTCCTGACTCTCCCCGACAGATGATTTCGGGAGAGAGAAGGGACAGCATGTTGAATTTCAACAAACAATGATTTGTTTTCCTTAACAAAAAGCCCCACCCTTTAGCAGCCGCTTTCTCTTCTCTCTCCATAAAAAAACACATGTATAGTTAGCCGAGCTGAGCGTGCACGTGTATGCGGGAACTGGAAGAGATAGCTGTCAGCCAGTCAAGCATTTGGACAGCATCTATATACTTAGCGCCACATGTATGAAAACTGTCTAGGTCTAAAATTCACTTTGTTGCCCACAGCAACCAATCAGAGCCCATAGCAACCAATCAGAGCCCATAGCAACCAATTAGAGCGCCCCTTTAATTTTTCCAGAGCACCATATGAAATGAAAGGGAAGCTCTGATTGGTTGCTTTGGGCAACAAAGTGAATTTTAGACCTAGACAGTTTTCATACATGTGGCCCTTAGTGTAGGTCTTGCAGTGAATTCAGTGTCAAATAAGAGACCCTGTATATGAAAAAGCCATTTTATTGGAGCCCTAGAGGTGTTTTGCCACTTGACAAAATCCCCCTCTGAGGCCAGCTCGTAGCTCTGTGAACAGGGAGATTACCGCGCTTGCAGAGTTTTCTCTGTTTTTTTCTATGGTTGTTCTGAATATAGCCAAGTGAATGTGCTCGGCTAAATTCTGAATTTCCATAGATATGAATGGGGAGAGCAGTGTAAGCACGGCCATCTCCTCATTCGCTGAGGCCAGCTTGAAGAAAGTTACAAGCTAGCTTCAGAAAGGGATTTTGACAAGTGACAAAAACCCTTTAAGTTCTGACCCAGTATTTGGACAGGACCAGCCAACTGAATAATGTGTGTGTGGGGGGCCTCCTGACTGAGATCATTTCAGGAGAGAAATGGATCAGGCAGCCTGATTTTTCATGCCCATTTTGTTTTCCTTATCATGTGACCACCACACAGGTCACAGGTTACTGCTAAGACACTGCTCTAGGTAGTAATACTGGAGAAGTTCTGCTCCTCCATACACTACTGTTACCTGGATACCAGTGTCACATGACCTGTGTGGTGGTCACATGATAAGACGCTGCTGGGGTAGTGATACTGGAGAAGTTCTGCTCCTCCATACAATACTGTTACCTGGATACCGGGGTCACATGACCTGTATGAAGGTCACATGATTAAACACTGCTGGAGGTAGTAATACTGGAGAGGTTCTGCTCCTCCATACACTACTGTTACCTGGATACCAGCATCATATGACCTGTGTGGTGGTCACATAATAAGACACTACTAGAGATAGTATAACTGGAGAAGTTCTGCTTCATATAATAATCTGCTGTACCTGGATACCAGGGTCACATGACCTGTATGAAGGTCACATGATTAAACACTGCTGGAAGTGGTAATACTGGAGAAGTTCTGCTCTTCCATAAACTACTGTTACCTGGATACCAGCATCATATGACCTGTGTGGTGGTCACATAATAAGACACTACTAGAGATAGTATAACTGGAGAAGTTCTGCTTCTTAATAATCTGCTGTTATCTGGATTCCACATGACATGATCACATGACCCGTGTGTAGAGGTCACATTAATGTTTAGTCCATGCAGCTACTCCATGGCAGCCATTCCCATGGACTGGAATGTGCGCTGGTATAAAAGAGATACAGGGGCAGAATTTTTAATTCATGTATATTTGAAAATGGTATGATTTCCTATTATATACATAAGAAATAAAAACAATAAAAAGTGTTCAACCCCTTTAAGTGACTTTACCATCTAATAACTTCACAGCTGATACAAATGGCACTGTATCTGAACGTCTTACTGGACCCAGCTACATAGGGACGAAGAGATTGAAATTACAATTACCATAGGAAGAAAACCCAACACAAAAGGAATCATTCTCAACAGTCAGCTGTGACTTTTGAGCAGAGTTATGTATTCATGGACATTTGGTCATTCATAGATCAGAGAAAGAACACACAAGGACTAGTTTGACGCATTTTAATAGTATCTCACACAGTTTTTTTGTTCTTTCCAAATAACAATAATTAATAATAATATAACAGATCTATGGGGGAGGGGAACTTCTCTCTTAGCAAACGTTGGCGGCAGCAGACACACGCTATTACATAGCACTATATTATTAAACAACAATTATAAAGGAAAGTTGGAAACACAGAGACACGTTTCTTCCAGTTAGGATTGTGAAAAGCTGTAATGTTTTTGGATGGGCCGTGGCCTTTTATAAAATAAATTAAACTTTATTTAAACATATTATACATTAACAAAACACATCGGGCTCACATCACATGACTTGTCATGGCCTTGTGTTGTACCCTATGGGGGATATCGATAAACAGAGGACGCTATTGGAATAAGGATCCTGGCAATGCGAAGCAAATGGATTGCCAAATTAAGACCATAATTGCCTGTCATACCACAGGGGCGTAGCTAGACAGGCGCTGCCGAGACATGTGGCCCCGGTACTGGGTGCCAGGGGTGGCACCGACAAACCATTCTGACTTGGCTAGAGTATTTAGATGCAAGGCTAGGGCAGCAAACTGTATCTTTGCCCCGGGTGAAGGAAAGCCTAGCCATGACTCTAAAATACCAGACATCATAATTGGTATATTAAAATTCCACATTATATTAGTTGCAGAATGCTAGACTTTTACTAAATCGATGCACCCAACGTTCACTCACATAAGAATTATAGGAACGTTGCCTTCAGCTCTTTGCAGTGCAGAGTTTGGTGACCCCTTGGGTGGTAAATCTATGTTTTGGGAGTTAATTTAAGATCTGTTTTGCTGCTTAATTTGATGATGATCAGTAGTTAAAAACAATGCAAAAAAAACCTAGCAGACAAAAACCAGAAGCTATGGTAACTCTAATTCAAAGTGCTTTGATATCCCAGGCCAAACATTGTCTATTATTACAATAGAACATGATCTGCAACCAGATAGGAGAACGTTATAATAAGTCCATTTCTAGGTGCAAACTCTCGGTCAGCAGGTGTTTCTAGTCAACGAGTAGACATTGACTTTCCAAAGTTTGTGCATTCTGGTTTCTTCCCACTGTTGTACCTTCACCTGATTTTTGACTCGCATTGGATTAGGGCTGGTAAAGTCTTCAACATGCTTTACAAGACCTGAAATTTCCATGAACTTTGGTCCTTATAATCAAGGCAGTCAGTGGCGTTGAAATTAAGCTTCCAAGAAGCAGTTTGGTCCTTGTAGTCTAAGCAATCCACTGAGGTGAATCCAAGGCTCGAAGCGCCATATCCCTGGGCAGAGAGAGATGCCGGTGACTGGCTGAGGTGGCTACCCATTGTTGGAGTGGCAATGGGGCTCAGTGTGGCTCCTGGAGCTGATAGTTGTGGGTGCATGGGTGATAGGTAGGAGCTACAGTCCAGGCCAGTGAAGTAAGATGAGGATCCTCCATAGCTCTGGGTGTAGGCTGGAGCTTGACTGTAGGTCATAGGGTATCCAGCTGATCTTTGCATACAAGGAGTGGTGGCTGCAGACAAGGGATCTGGAATGGGTGATATAGAAGCCGGACTCCATATTGAGACTGTGGCGCTAGCTGTAGAGCTGGGTGTCACCGCTGTGCCAGGTGGTGGAGGACTATATTGCCCATTGGTGCTGGCTTCCGAGTTAGTCTCTCTGGCAGGAGAAGTCTTCTTCTTGGTAGGACGTGGTTTAGCCTGTCCACTGCTCTGCTGCTGTTGCTGGCGACATTTGGCTCTTCTGTTCTTAAACCATACCTTCAGAAAAAAATCAAAACACAATTAGATGATATTTGAGGATATATTCATTGATCCATGACTAGTCAAACTTCATCTATTGAACCTGCTTCAGACAATATCTATTTAGTACTAGATTGAGGGCCCTTGTGTAGCTAGTCAAGCTTCATCTATAGATTCTGCTTGCTGGGGTTAGTCTGAAGGCTCTGAGTCATTTTTGTAGTACTGAGCTTGTCGTTATCCAATTAGCTAATTAAATATATAAAAGTCAGTATGGATAGGAAGATCTAAGAGAAAAATGATGGGTGAAACATATCAGGCAATAAGACCAGGGCTGGGACAAGGTATTCTGGTGCCCTAGGCAAACAAGGCATAAAGTGCCCCCCTAATGGAAAATTCAGCCCACTACATGCCTCCTTGTGCCCCTTTTCTGCCTGGGATGAAGTGGTGCCCTAGGTGGCCGCTTGCCTTTGCTTACCCATTTTCCCGACCCTGAATGAGACCCACATACCCTCTTCCTCTTCAACCTTAGTTTTAGCAGGATCGATAAAATTGATATAATGGCTACTACAAGTTATTTACCTGCACCCGTGATTCTGGGAGATTTATCTTTAAGGCCACTTCTTCCCTCATGAAGATATCAGGATAACGTGTTTTTGCAAACAGGGCTTCCAAGATATCCAGCTGTGCCCTTGTAAATGTGGTCCTCTCTCGTCTCTGCTTCCTTGGTGTGGCTGGTGATCGCAAACACAGAGGTAGGAATTAGAAACAGAGGTAACTCTCCAATCAGCTAACATCATTACTAGCGTAAAAAATATATGAATAAAATCCAGACAATAATGATATATTTAAACAATTGTAATACTGATTGTGCATAAACCACAAAAAAACTTTGCTGGACATTTGCAAACTATTGGCCTACATGAATGAAATATAGGAGATACTTCCCTACATAAAACAAACACTTGAGCAACTTTACAGCAATTCAGAGACTGAGACATAGTGGTTAAAATATTCTTGTATATTATCATGTGCTTTATAAAGGTATCCTTAAACCTTTGTCTGGATAATACAATACTATAGTTATTGGATTTATAATATTTTCAACCAAACTATCTCAGTTAATGATGGAGTAATATATCTCTCTGAAGAAAACAAACATATAATATGTGTGTGTGTATATATATATATATATCACACACACACACATACATATATAGATAATATATGCATCAGAAACTTGCTTGCTGTCAGTCCACAGCCCATCAACATCTACTCTATTAACATTTTCAATAAATATAGGTCTAAAAATCAGTTGAAATAATAAGAAAATCTAAAAAAAATAATTAACTTAATACATTTCTCTCCATCCTCAACTCAATTCAAACTATAAATTAAAGGATAATAGAAAAATCCAACTTACTAGGATATCCCACAGCAGAGTGCAATAAATCCATCCCAGTTCCAGCTAACGTCAGCCCATTGACTGCGTAGTGTGGCTGTTTAATGTAGGACATCATTTCAGTACTTGAGGTTCCGGAGACCGGAGCTACCTTGGATGAAAGTTGATGTTGGGAACAAGACCTTTTATAGATCCTTGGTGGAGCAAAACTGTGAAGCTTCTTTTAGATGATCCTGAAAATTACAAGTATGAGAAATGAAGTTGCATTCTTCTCATGAGGTCCACAAAGCAGATGCTGGTGCCAAGTCGAACTCCTATGTCCAAGACCAAACCTACTGAGCTCAGGTAAAGCCAATGTTTGCTTTAAAAGCTCCCCCTCCAGACCACTAACTAATTAAATCAAAGATTGCCAGGGACTCCCCACCCACTGCCCACCTTCTCCATTACCCTCTAGACTTCCCCCTTAGAATTTGGGAGGAGACTTCATAGGAACTTGAGAAGCTCAGAATTTAACAATGAAGCATTAAAGTTTAGTTAAAGCGGAAATATTTTTTTGGTCTGACATTGTGCATGGGGTTATTGGAAGAACGATCTCCTTAAAGATAAGATCTACTTTGCAGGTTTATACATTGAGTCCTACCATGTGGGCCATTGAAGGGAAGCTAAAATATAGGTGTTTTTGATAAATTATGTGGAGATCTAAGGGCTCATTACAGTTTTATATCTCGTGAATATAACCAGACTTTCAACAGAAGAATCCCCATTGTCCTTAGTGCATTTGAAAGTATAGACAAAAAATGCAGCAAATACCAAGAACGCAATGAGGCCAAAGCCATTGATAGTCAAATGCTCCTCCTTACAGAGCGTTCCCCAGGAGGGTAATGACATAGGACAATGGTTCCACATAGAGATCTCAATGATACAAAGAGATTTATTTAACATGGAGAAAATAGGTAAGGTGTCCCCAGCTAATATCCTATTACACCTTTTTGTTTAGGCGTCAATGACAATCACAGAGGGTGTGTTAATACTGTGCTAATTGGGTAAACACAGATAGAGAGATCTGTTGGCCTACTTCATCAGAATCCCATCTGGTAGAGAATATTCTTAAATGATTCCTTGACCACCTCCAGGCATCTCCCCCAGGGAGTCTGTAGCTCTTTCAGCCAGATAGGAATAGTAGCCTGAGATCTGTGTATATCCACAAGTTAATAGGACTCCAATAAACTACTCAACCACCAATGATACCTATTAATTGGCTCAGGATCGTCACAACGTGAGCGATAAACTATGGACCTATAGCAATGTCTTATCAGTCTAGTACGTCATTGCAATGTACTAATTCTGGGAAATACAAGTCATTTCTAAATTAACATGTGGTACAAGGTAGAGAAGCCCGAAGTGATGGTTAGCTATAATTGAGATCTAATGGGGCCAATTCAAAAAAGCTTAAGATAGATGGATACATATAGATAGATTTATAGATATAGGACACATAATAGACAAATATTAGAGAGATAGAGCAATAGATGTAGGCTATATATATACATACACACACACACATATGACACAGATGTAGGTGATATATTATAATATATATATAAATATATATATAATATATATATATATATATATAAATATATATATAATATATAATATCACCTACATCTGTGTCATATGTGTGTATGTATAATATGTTGTGTGTGTGTTATATATATAATATATATATATATATATATATATATATATATATATATATAGATAGATAGATAGATAGAGAGATAGATAGATGTGAGTCTGATGAGGTAAGTGGATATATGAGGTATATAGATAAGTGTTAATAGATAAGGTGTACATAGAATTGAGGTACATAG
The DNA here is from genome assembly GCA_025379985.1 of Phyllomedusa bahiana. Lineage (NCBI taxonomy): Eukaryota > Metazoa > Chordata > Amphibia > Anura > Hylidae > Phyllomedusa > Phyllomedusa bahiana. The sequence continues at coordinate 8,181 of JAODAL010029075.1, read as the reverse complement.
ACAGACAGACAGATGTAAGTTAGATAAATATTTGAGGTATGTAGATACAGGGATAGAGCATTGAGTAGATAGGCAGGTGAGGTATGTAGAAAAGAGATAGATGCATAGATAGATAGATAGATAGATGTAAAAATGGAAAAAGCAGCACCTCCAAAAACAAAATAGTGGGTGCCAGCAAACAAAGAACCCCTGTCATAGGTTATAGATAGATAGATAGATAGATAGATAGATAGATAGATAGATAGATAGATGTGAGTTAGATTAGATAGAGGTATGTAGATAGAGAGATGTGTAGTGGATATACTAGAGGCAGAGTATTGAGGTATGTAGATAGAAAGAAAGAAAATAGACTTGAGGCAGGTAGAGTATTGAGTACATTGATACTCAGATGAGGTATGTAGATGATAGATAGGTATAGATAAGGTGGTTAAAAACTGTTAACTAGCTGTTGTGAACTAAAGCTTCCAATATGTCCCGAGTCATAGTCTGGAGAAGGGAAAAGAATAAATAGATAAAAATGTAAATGTAACGTGCACATATGCGAGCTCCAGACCTCGAATTTTTTGTCACCTTTTTGGGCTAACAAACAATTAAACAGTCCAAATGATTGAATTAACACACATTACAACTTCCAAGCCTTTCATGCCCCCTTCTCTATGTCTGGGGTTTTATCTGTGCTCTCCTGATAGGGATGTGCTGCTCCATTTGTCTTTTGTGTATTAGGCTGCCTTGCTGAGGTAACGTCTGTACTGTGATATAGATGGTATATTGGACCTGCTTTGGGACAGTGAGTTGTAGCCTATATTCTGACTATAGCTTTGATCACAGCACTATGATTGCCCGCTGTAGAGGTTCCTAGAAAGAGACAATGGACACAGAAGCTCGTTCACAAAAATCTGAAAAAAAAATGGGCGACCACCATGATAGCCTCTACTGGAATAACCACCCAGGTCAGTGTCACGTCTCCATGCACCACATCCCTAGATATCTAGACAAGAGAAAAGCTGAAGGAGATCCCAGACACTCGAGGAAGACTCAAGGACTTATATTCACTGGTGTTATTTGTCTTTGACTATTGGTTTTCATTTTAAGTCCTAAATCTGAAGGACCTCACTCCCTATTGTTCTGAATACTGTAGAACAAGCATATGACAGGCTGGGGGAATACAGCCCTGTTCCACATATCTGATTGATTAGTGTGGACCCAGACAGCCTGTTAATTTCCCTAAGATCTACTACACAATCATTAACACCTACCCTTAGGTAATTACTTCCTAAGCAATCTCATGAGGATATCTATCTCCTGTTAAGATCTAGGATCATCAATGATTTGATGGGTCCGGTAGTAAGAACCAGTCATGACTATTGGTCTATTCAATGATCAATTAAGACTAAAAAAAAACATACTAATATATCTATGAAATTAACTGTTCAGGTAAAATATGGTTCAATCAGGTAATGCAAAAAATCAATTATTAGGACCATGATGGAGCTTTATGAATATTCTGTGCATGAAGATTTTCCGTAATTAGCCTCATGATCATTTACAGAAGAACATCAAAGGTTTACACTTTAGAAAGTTTTCATTAGTCTACTCGAATATAATTTTCTATCCCTTCATGATCGATGCAGCAGGATTCTATATAAAAAATGACCATTTATAATCCCTGCGTCTGGGACACTGAAAACCTCACCTGGACTGTCAGCGCCAAATCATTTTGAAAACTTCAGTTTGGTTTGGGCAGTGTAGTTATAGCGTGCTTGAAAAAAAAAAAACTCAGGAGACTCGCAAAGCAAAACATAAAAAACTACTGTAAAAAAAAAATGCTGGAAATATTATTTCTTTATTCTTTTATAAACTTCTTTTTTATTGGGATTTGATTTTGTGATATTCTGTGCATTAACAAATCTAAATATATTTTAAGTATTCAGTAGTTTTTATTATTTGTTTATTTTTCTAATTCATTTTATTTTTATTAGATTTGATCTTTTTTAGTTGAAAGTTTATTTTCAGTTTTGAATGTAACAAGGTTTTTGTTTCCGGTTTTTACTTTTTGTTACATTTCTTCAATGTAAATAACCATAAATATGTAGTACAGGATTGACATCTTGCAGCCTGACTCTGTAACATCTATCTATCTATCTATCTCATATCTATCTATCTCCTATCTATCTATCTCATATCTATCTATCCCATATATATCTATCTATCTATCTATCTATCTCATATCTATCTATCTATCTCTCTATCTCTCTATCCATCCATCCATCTATCCTATATCTATCTATCTCATATCTATCTATCTATCTCAGATCTATCTATCTATCCTATCTATCTATCTATCCCATATCTATCTATCTATCTCATATCTATCTATCTATCCCATATCTATCTATCTATCTATCTATCTATCTATCTCATATCTATCTATCCCATATCTATCTATCTATCTATCTATCTCATATCTATCTATCTATCTATCTATCTATCTATCTATCTATCTATCTATCTATCTCCTATCTATCTCATATCTATCTATCTATCTCCTATCTATCTATCTCCTATCTATCTATCTATCTATCTATCTCATATATCTATCTATCTATTGTGTAGTAATATGTAAAAAGGTAAAATATAGCAATGTAGTTTTTATATAGTAATATGAAATGTTATATACATTGTACCATAGATATGTAATATAAAATTGGTATATTACAGCCTGACTGTACAAGATTTACCTAGACATATAGGAAAAGTGGCGCCGCCTCGACATTTGTACTTCTCAGTAAGGTAGTGTAACCTTTGTCACTATGTATGAAGTTGTCTCACAACATTTTATAAATGTGTGCCAGTGTGAGACACATTTATGCGCCAAAAAGTGATGCATAGAGTGTATGTACCAAAATTTGTCTCAGCCTTGACACTATGAAATTGGTATGGATTAGTACGATGGTTTTGCATCACATTTTGGAATGACACATTTAGAAATGTGGCGCGTCATACATATGGGGTGCAACACCCCCCTATAGAATTGGTACATACAAAAGAGCAGGGTGTGTCACAGCATGGGCCAGATTTTGGCTTTGTTGTCCTATACATCTATAGGACAGGGCTACAACAAGTTTTTTGTCTCAAAGCACGCCAGCAAGGCATATATAGTAATATAAAATGTAATATATACTATATCAGAGATCTGTGATATAAAATTGGTATATTGTAGCTGAACTTGATGTCATATCTATCTATCTATCTATCTATCTATCTCTGTATCTATCTATCTATCTATCCATCTTATGTCTGTCTATCTATCTATCTATCTATCTATCTATCTATCTACCTATCTACCTGTCTATCCATCTTATGTCTGTCTATCTATCTATCTATCTATCTATCTGTTATATATTAATATCTATAAAGGTATAAAATAGTCATATAGTAATAATAAAATATAATATCTATAAAAACTCCCTGGTAATGACTATGATCATTATTTCTATGTTGATAACATCAAACAATGGTCTGAGACGAAACCTTATCATGGGGAATAATAGAGCTTTATGTAGCTGGGATATGACTATTATAATACGTCATTGTGTAACTACAGAGATCCTGATCATTAGTTATCAGTACCGCCATCTGATTGGCTGGTAACCTAATGAAGTGAACCCTATTGTGTTTAAAATATTTCCTCTGACGTTTTGATTTTTTGAAGTTTGCAGTTTGATCCTAATATTTCTTGATTACAATCTGTATTTTGCTTTTATATATTGTCTCAGTTATTTGAGCCGGTGGCCGGTATCTTGTGTACATGGTGTCAGGTAGGCTCGTGTTGTCCGCTCTATTTGCTTTAATTCTAAGAAGACAGTGTTTAGGGTTCCTGTAAATCCTCACTTAGCAGGAGAACACATTCCACAAGTCGCCCATCAACACAACATTTTTATAGCAGATTAACTTTGTGTTTCTGGGAGGGGTAGGGTGAAACGACAGACAAAAGACCATCCCAAATTATTAGAGCTGAGCAGTTTGTCCCTGATAATTAGAGAGGGGAGAGAATTATCCAACCCCAGCTGCTACAGCATCAACAGCCTTTATGTCTGTGTGTCCAGCATCATGCGTCTGTTTGTGTACTGTCAGTTTATAGTCTATAAAGAGAGATAAATGTGAACTGGATGTGTGAACAGTTTTAAAAAGAATGATAGATAAATCAGAAAGATAAATAAATGACTGGTGAGACATAGATAGATAGATAGATAAATATGATAAAGATAGATAGATATATAAATAAATAGATATGAGACAGGTAAATAAATGAATATGAGCATAATAAACAGACGCTGTGAAAACAAGAGAGAGTAGATACAGGCAAGGTGGATATGTAGAAGATAGAAAATGTGTAAAGTGTGTAAAAGAGAGACCGATAAAATAAGAAAGATAGATATGATATAGATAGATAAGAAGATAGATAGGTAAGAAAATAGATAAGAAGATAGATAAGAAATAGATAGGTAAGAAAATAGATAGATATATAGATAGGTAAGATAATAGATAGATAGATAGATAGATAGATAGATAGATAGGTAAGAAAATAGATAAGAAGATAGTTCGATAGATAGGTAGGAAAAAAAGATAGATAAAAAAAGAAAAAAAAAGAAGATATTCGATGATAGGTAGAAAATAGAAATAAAGAAGATAATAAAAAATTAGATAAAACAGAGGATGTGTAAAAGGGAGAAAAAAGGAAAGGTAATAAACAGATTAAGTGTGTAAAAAGTAAAAAAAAAAAGGAAAAAACGATAGAAAAAAGATATGGATAGATTTAAAAAAGATAATTTTTGGTAGATAGTATAGATAATAGATATGGATAGATATAGATAGATAAGATAAATAATGCAAGTTGGTGGGAAAGAGATCTGCACCCAATTATTCCTGGGAACAAAAAAGGAGGGGGTGCCGTAGACAACCCTTTTGGCTTTGAACAAAATCAACTAGAAAATCATCCAATGACTGTAACACTCCAAAAAATTCCAAAAAGATAAATAAAGTGCAACCTTTCCGCTGTGGGGAAAGGACAAAATGTTGCCCGTATTTGTCATCCTACAAAGGGAATAAACTTTTTTTTTTATATATGTTTTTGAATTTCTTGGAGTGCTGCAGGCATTGGATGTTGTGATAGATAGACAGATAGATAGGTATGAGAAATGATAGATAAATTTTAAAAAAACTTTCCAACCTCAAGAATAAACACAGACACTTTTTGCTTTTCTAAAAACAAAAAAAATAGAGAAGAAGCCATAAGCATCGTGATGTGTGCGGCTCTGCATAATCATTGCTGGCTGTGGGCTAGGAGGTGACTGTCACCTGCTCCTTGTGGACCTGTCGGGGTTAATGGCCTGGATAACAAAATCCTTTTTAATTAATATGCTGCCAAAAGGCTCCTTGTCCTGGGAGTTGGGAAAAGTTAACCCTTCAGCAGTTCCTATATACTGATGATACTACAATGTATAATCTATGTTTTTTTATGGCGCAGCAGATAACACTGTGCGGTATCTGAACTCAAAGAGTTGTCACTATTAGTACAAATTCAGCGGCGCTAGTTCTACATTTAGTTTTGATTTATTAAAGATAATAAACTTTTAACACGTTTCTTCCACTGCTTTATCCTCCAGTATTCACCCAATAACTTAACACTAAACTATGAGGGACTCTTGTGAATGCCCAGAACACATTACACAGTCAACATGCATTGTTGTTACACTGGCCATACAGCTTTAAGACTAGCCATTTACCTACAGCCCCATGTAAAAGTTACAGATAGCACCTGATTTGTGCCATATTATGAAATCAACTTTCCTATATGTGTACTATGTGCTAGACGGAACTCCAATTGATATGTATGCCCATTGTAAAGAATTGTTCATTGTACTTTCCCTATAACATTACCTTATATATTTTCTGTTTATAAGAATGTCAGCTCTTTAGGCAAATTCTTATCCTAATACAGTCTATCTATCTATCTATTTATCTATCTATCTATCTCTCCATTGTAAATAGTATATTCATGTAATTACTTATTATTATATAATAATATTTAATGATTACATATTATTAGCTCCTACTCTTTGATATAGTTCTACTTAAAATGTAGGCACATGCAAATAGAGCAGAGCTGAGTTTGTAATTTCCCCCCATATTGTTAATGCTTGGTTATCTCTCCTGGCGTTAAGGTAGTGCAGTCCTATGTAAATGATAGGAAGACATCACTACGTCCTGTGCCAATACAAACACCACACGGCTATATCTGTATGTAGTTGAGATTCAAATAAATTGTCACTTACATACATCAAAAGGCGACTGATCCCCGACATGTACAAGGAGCTAACAGTCGCCTGAGAGGTGAATGCAGATAAGTGCCGGCTCGTAAGTGAGCGCATGGTACAACTCAGCAAGACTCCCTTAGTGGGAGGGTGTCTCATTGAAAGATTTGGTACCACAGGCAATTTCTTCTTCGAAAACACACCAGATCCTTTGTTAAAAACATGTTAGGGCCTTGGCGAGTACGAGTTGAAAATACAAAAATTCCAATAAAACTTTTGATGGTAGGACAGGACAAGTTAGAGCGATGGAAATAATTATTAGGCGTGAAATTTACAGTTATTGCATGTGGAAAAGTGTGAGCCTTATGTGCACATATATAGAATATGCATATATCATACACATAGGGGTGTAAAGTCTATAGTTCTGTATTTCTATCCAGCTGCGTTATCTGTGTATCTATCTTGCTTATCTTGATGTCACTTCTATCTACTATCTTCTTATTTTTATTTTCCTATCTATCTATCTATCTATCTATCTATCTATCTATATCTATCTATCGATCTATCTGTCCATCTCTATCTATCTTGATATCAGTCTGTTTATACATGTATCTGTCTGTGTCTATCTTATCTATCTATCTATCTATCTATCTATCTATATGTCTGTCTATCTGTTATCAATCTATCTTGATATCAGTCTGTCTGTTTATCCATCTATTTGTCTACTGTATCTATCTATCTATCTATCTATCTATTTATCTATCTATCTATCTATCTATCTATCTATCTCTATCCATATTTATCTATCTGTCTATCTCTCTAATCTTACTATTAACTTTTTAACTATGGTATCTATCTCTCTGTCTATCTGTCTGTATCTATCTTATCTTACTATCTAACTTTTTTACCTATCTATCTATCTATTCATCCATCCATCCATCTGTCCATCCAATTATCCATGTAACTTTCTTTTTTAGTTCTGCGTGAATGTCTTGAGCGTAAATTCACAGTTTCTATCTCAGTATCTGAAGTATTCCTCTATCCAGAGTATCTGTCCATCTAAAGTATCTTTCCATCCCTATAACTTTGGCTCTAGTTCTGAGTCAATAAAGTCTAAGTCCATGTCTTCCAACTTTCTTCTTGCAGGGCACCGAGGAATCTGTGAATGTTCGCCTGCAAGGAGATGTGTCTGGATCAAAAGACCCTTGTGTTGTGTTTATTTCCCGTGCTGTTGACCCCAACATAAAGAAGTTAATCTAGATCAGAGGAGCCGAGCTGTATTATCGGGGTAAGAACTTTAAATCATTAGTCATAATTTTATCAGGATGGCTAAACCTCTCTATTTTAAATCTGGATCAGATATCCTGCGGATAGAAAACTGGAAGAGGAATGAGATTCAGAGCCTTACCTCGGAGCAGTGCGGACAGGGAACCAGGAGCGCAGGTAGAGACGGGTGCTTTGCTCTGGAGATGCCAATGAAGGAAGCTGCAAGATTAGGGCATCAGGACAAAATAAGGATCACAAAAGATAGTTGGGTGACCATATTTAAGACGGAGGGGTGGTGATGTCATGGAGCAGTGAGTGAATTTCACTGGGTAAAATGAGGAGTGTGGCAGTGGGTTGGGGGGGGTTAGAAGGAGGTGGACTGGTAAGGGGGAGAGGTCTAGTATGGAGGTGACATTGCTTCAATGCCCACCCTGGCTCGTGTGCTGTGTGTGTTGACTTAATCCCAAGATGACATGCCGGGACCAATTAGTGTTTATCTCCCTAGACAGACTGCTGACATGTAGACTCCCTTGTGGGGCCTTGGGCAGATGTCCCTGTGGGAAAATCTGGTCCCTTTTGGGGGGCGTTGGGGGGCAGGGGG
>JAODAL010029074.1:0-52226 GCA_025379985.1 Phyllomedusa bahiana | reverse complement strand
GTTCTTCTTCTCGCACAAAAGGGACCTTTTCGGATCAGATATCCCCAGGGGATGTATCCCCGAATAAAGACATCTTACTGAAAAATTAAATTTTAAAAAAATTCCCCTTTTCCCATCAAAAAGATCTCATTACTATTTGCAAGTTTTTGGTGATCCCAAAAGATGTTCAAAAATTTTTATGAATCAAGCTGAAATTTTTTTTTCACTTCTATTCAGGAATTTTTTTATTAATTCTGAGCCCCCTCCTTTGGAAAGGTTAAAATTTCGGGTTTGAAGGGGGAATTAGATCTTTTTATATTTACCACAGCTTTTGGGCCCTCTTTCAGTTAACCCCTACTAAAAAAAAGGTTTTTTTAAGAAAAGCTAAAATTTTAGACCTTTTGTCGTTTTTTAAAAGGGTGGATTAAGGGGGGGCCAGGAGGTATTTTGGTTTAAAATTATGTTTTTCTGACTCCATGCAGTCCTTTTATGAGGGCTTTTACATTTTTTAAAATTTTTTAAATGGTGATCATACACAAAAAAATTGTGAAAAAAAACGCCCCTTCAATTATAAGACGGGCCTTTTTTTACAAAAAAACCCCCACAGAAAAAAATGGGGCCCTTTATTTACTCAAAAACCCCTGAAAAAGGGCCTTTGCTTACAGCTCAAGGGGCTGGTTTTAAAAAACTGAACTCATTTTAGGGGGGGGGGGGGCAAAAAAGGGCCCCCTATGTATTTGGGGAAAAAATTAAACAAGTGCAAAAAAAGGGGGTGAAAAAAATTATTTATTTCAGCCACCAATTGTGCAAGTTTCCACTTAAAAAGAGGGAAGAGGCTGTAACGTCTATGGGTTTAGGGCCCCCAATTTGTGAGAGCCCAAAAAATGAGAAAAAAAATTCCGAAAACCCAACTTTTTGATTTGGAAAAAAATTAAATTTCCCAAATTATGGGGGGGAAAAAAATTTTATTTGGCCCAAAAACCCCAAAAATTTTCATCTTTACTACTTTGTTTTTTTCCTCTTTTTTGGAAATTTTGCCCCAGAGGCCCAAATTTTTTTTGGGAAGTTCCAATGGGGGTTTGGGAAACACACTATTGCTGGTTTTTGTTGGCCTTTTTCCCCCATGCAAAATTCTCCCCCCTTAGAGCGTAAATTTTTTGGGGTTTTGGTCCGGGGCAAACAGGTATTTCAACCCCCCTTCCAAAAGGTTTCTATTGAATTATTAGAGACGGGCCCTGGGCCCACTCTAGGGCCCCTTAAAATGCTTCTTTTGAACCCACCCTTTTTTTGCCCCCGGGTTTGGTTTTTCCCTTTGGGTTATTTGTCTTTGGCTGAAAGGGCCCCCACCCCATGTTTTAAAATTTTTCAAGTGCCCCTTGCTGTTTGGGAGGATGGTTTACCTAAAAATTTCCATTTTTACCGGGGCCCCAAATTCATTATTTCTTTTTACATGGATCAGTCGTCCCTTTGAAATGGAAAAAAACGGCCCTACAAAGCATGATGTTGCCCCCCCATGTTAAACGGGAGGTAGGTGTTTTTTGGAAGGTAACTCAGCTTTTCCTTCCTCCAAAACAAAAGGTTTAAATTGTGTTTCAAACAAACTTTTCCATTTTTTTTTTCCCATCGGGCCTAGGACTTTTCCCCCAAATTACTTTTTCTGGATGGGCCAAATGTTTCTTTTAACCCAAACTTCCAACGGGCCCGGTTTCATGAAAAGGGGTTTAAAGGCGGGGGGGACAAATCTGGAACGGGCAGGATCTGAGTCCCTGGTGACTAGTGTTTTTACTGTTTGTGGGGCCTTTGTTCGTTGGTCCCAGCCCCTTCTGGGGCTTTAAATAGGTCTCCCCTTTGTGGTTGGGGGGATTTTTTTTTTCACCTTTTCTTGTATCATTTTAACCCCCGGGGTGAGATCTTGCGTGGACCCCAAGATAAAGGGAGATTCCCGGGGTGGTCGGGGGTTTTGTCTTCTTTTTTGGGAAATTTTATTGTCCCATGATGAAGTTTGCTTCCCAAAATTGCGTTTTCAGTTTTCCCCCAGTCTGGTACTTTGTCAATTTTGTTTGTGGTTTTTTCCTTCGACAGTTTTTGGTTTTTGGCACCATAGGGGGAGTTTGGAGTGGGGAATTTTTTGAGGTTGTGGAAGGGGTTTTTTTTATACTGATAACAAGTTAAAAACCAGGTGCCTTTAAATTAGGTAATGAGTGGGGGCAGGGGAAGGGCCCTTTTAAAGAAGAAGTTAAAGGGGTTCTGTGAGAGAGAAATTTTTTGCTTGTTTGTAGGTGCCCCCAAATACTTTTTTTCCCCACCAAAATTTTGGGCAAATAAATTTTTTTCTAAAATAAATGAAATTTTTTGGGGGATGTGTTTTCTATTTTTTCTCATATTTGGGGTTTAAATTTATGATGTCAATTACAGGCCTCAGTAATTTTTTAAAAGTGGGAAAAACCTTTCCCAAAATTTGGTGGTTGACAAAATTTTACTTTTTTTCCAACCTGAAATTTTCTGAGCAGAAGCTCTTCTCCCTTTAACACTGGGGACAATTAGTTTGATAAAAACTGACATTAAATTTGGGAAAATACCTATTCACACCTGTATGCAGAAAAGCCACAGTATAAAACATGAGGAGATTGCACAAATGCAAATGGCCTCATACAACTATGTTATGGAAAAAAATAAAAAAAAGTTACGACTGTTGTAACTAAATTAGGCAAAAAATAAAAAAAATTGCTGGTCTTTAAGTACTTTTCAGACGTTCAGCTTAAAGTTTTAAAACTCTATGCGGCTTGCCATTTTGAAATTCTGGAGTTCTGGAGAAGGGAGAGAAGTAGCTCGTAGTTTGGGGTTAAATTCTTGATTTGTCTTATTTTCTGCCTCCCTCACCGATTGATATTAGTAAAGGCTTTTCTTTGGCTGACAGGTTTACATAGTTACATAGTTATGTAGTTTGTCAGGCCGAAAAAAGACATACGTCCATCCATTTCAGCCCATTTATTAAAGTGTTGCTAAAGTGTTGATCCAGAGGAAGGCAAAAACCCTGTCAAAAAGTCAAGGCAAAAATGTGTCAGAAAAGAACAATTGATCCAAGGAGCTGTCAGCGAATATTTCTGATTCCTGTTTCCAGTCGGCTAAGAAATGGCCCAGGGCAGCCAGATTGTACACTCAAGCTAGGGAACCCTAGACGTCCCTTTCGTTTATGTTGCTGTAGAAGATGCATCGGAATATGGGTCCGTTTACCATTCCAGATGGATATTCTGTACAGTGCCATGATAAACTTGTCCTCTCGGGGTGGCATGTAAATGGGAAGCATATGGAGTATATACAATATGCGTGCAAACTCGTCCATTTCTAAGAGTTTGCAGCAGCCCATTAAAGAGAGGAAGATTGTGTCACCCCTTCAGGGTATGCTGCAGTATATTTAGTGACATTCTCCACTTGAGTGTCTGTGTTACAAAGTCCGTTGGGGAGGGTTGGATCATCTGGGGTAAAAGGATTTGGCGTTTGCCAGCCATAATTTTCACCAATATCTTGAAATCTTGATTAAGTAGGGAGATGGGTCTTTAAGTCACCATCAAGCGGGATCCCTCCATGGTTTTGATGTGTAGGTAAATATCGTTATATAGTTTAGTCAATTGTAGGGTGACCTCCACGTGAAGGATCTTATAGAACTCTGTAGGACACCCATCTGGGCCTGGGATTTAAAATTGGCAAGCCCTATAATAGCTATGCGAATCTCATCCTCTAGATCTGTCCTGTGACCTTCGGTGATCCCTAGCATGTTAATAATGTCTAAGAAGAAAGAAACTTTATTGGTATCATATCGTGTGGTGCTGTATAGGGATTTGTAGAAGTCTGCAAAGGTTTTTTCAATGTCTGCCAGATCAGTAAGGACTAGAGATGGGTGAATCGATTCTTTAAACATAACTTTTTTAAAGATTTGAGCAGTTAACAATTATTCACAATACAGAGTGCGGTAGATTAAAACAATAACAAAGTGTACAAAATGGACACCAGTGTAAATAAAACATTATTATATTATAAATGAATGTAGAAAAGTCCAGCGTACTCTTGCATGGATATAAAACGTCTCAATATTTATCAGGCAAAGATATAAAAGTATTAGTAGTATAAAAACAAAAGTCCAAGTCAAATTTAAAAACCCAAAACTTTGTAAAAAAAAGGGGGAAAAAGGGGACGGGGAGGAGAAAACCAAAAAAAAACCACCAGGAAGGAAACCCGGGGTCTGCAAAATTTGAATCCCTTTAAAAGTAGTAAATTTAAGTTATATTTCCCACTGAACCCCCAAATACCCGGGTTATTATCCAAAGGATTTTTTTGCTTTTTTTCCATAAAAAAAAATTTGATCTTTTTAACCCCCATTTTTTTTTGGCTAGATTTTTTCCCTTAAAAAAAATCATTTCCCCGAATAATGAAAAATTTTTGGTTCAAATGTGATGAACTTTAAAAAAATACGGGGTTTTACAATTTTTCTAATATCTTTTAATTATTTTTTTTTTCCGGGGAAAACATTTGTTTTTCAGATTTTGAGACCCTTTCGGGGTGTTAATTTTGTTTCCCCAAAATGCAGCTTCCCCCAGATTATGTAAAAAAAAATTGAGAATTCTACCCTTTTCCCTTTCCGGGAACGGGGGGTTTTTCTGGGATTTTTTTCCCAGGATCTTGAAAAAAAGGGGATTTTAAGAACTTGATTTAGGTTTTCCCGGGATGGGGGAAAATTTTAAACCCTTAATAATAATAATCTTTATTTTTTATAGCGCCAACTTTATTCCCAGCACTTTACAAATTAAGGGAAAATACAGTCATTACCATTAAAAGTACTTACAAATGAGACACAAGGTGTGGGGGCCTGCCGTGAGAGCTTACAATCTAATTGGGGTGTAGGGGTTAAAAAACATACGGAAAGAAGTGCCAAGTTTACAAGGGCCCCGGCCCTTTTGTTTATAAAAAAGGGGGTTTTTTAACATGAAAAAGGGAAATGAACCTGCCCCCCTAAACTGACTTTATATCCCGTTTAAGGGCCTGTGAGGTCCCCAAAAGTGGGGAGGGGCCAGTTTGTGTGTGTTTACGTTGGGGTCTTGGGGGGGCCAGACCGAGAAGAGGGAAATTTTCGGGGCCCTTTTTAAAAAACTTTTGGAGGGTTGTGAATGGGGTGTTTCCCCCGCGGTGTATTTTCCCGGGAGAATTGGGCCGCAGGGTTGTGAAACTTGAAAGGGGGGCCAGGGGAGGTTCGGATGATTGGGGAAAGGGAGTTGATATCATCGGGCAGGCGGGGGAGAGGGGTAGGGCGGTAGAAAGAGACTAGGGAGGAAGTAGGGAGGAACCCAGCGTGGGAGAGCTTTATGGGGGGAGAGTGCTGGTTTATACTTTTTCCCTTTTGGGGAGGGGAACAGGCAGTAAATTGAACGGGGAGAGGCATAGTTTTAGGGCTGGAGGGGAAAAAGACAACCCTGGCTGCTTTTTTTGGGGGCCCAGATTGGGGGGAGGGGAAAGAGTTTGCAGAGGGGGGAGACCGAAAAAAGCAAGGAGTTGAAAGTAGTAAAAACGAGAAAAAAAAATTAAGAGCAAGAAGTTTAATGGGGAAGTTTTTGAGTCTTTTCCCAAACAGTGGGGAAAGGGAAAGGTTTTTTGGATTTTATTCTTGGGTGGGGGTGAAGGAGGGGGCAAGGGTTTGGGATTTTTATGGGAAGAAGGTCAGTCAGAAAAATTTAAAAAAACCCCCTTTGACAGCGGGCCCCTGCTGCCTAGGAAAAAAGGGAAACTAGGGTCCACTAAAACGGGAAAATTAGGGGGGGGGGGGGGTTGGTTGGGAATGGGGGGAAAAAAAAAGACAAAAAGTTTTTTCCTTAGTGAGGTTTATTTTTCAGATGGGGGAAAAGGGGGGGGGGACATGTTTGTCAGAGGCCCAGCGGACGACAGTCACGGGTTTGTTTTGAAAGCAAATGGTGGAGTGATGTCAAGGGGGGAAGGTGTAAAAATTGGGGTTTAAAATCGATGGGAGATGGTTTTGGAAAGCCAAATCTACAAAGGGTTTGTCCAAGGGGGGGCTGTGAACAAGAAAAAAAGGAGAGGACCTAAAAATGATCCCTGAGGCCCCCCAACGAAAGAGGAAGAGGGGGAGGGGGGGTGGAACCGGGGGAAAAGGGAGACCCCAAAAAGGGGGCGGTCAGAAAAAGGGTTATGGGACGAGAAAAACCAAGCGGGACCCGGTTTTGCAGGGGCCAATGGTGCTGGGGCATGCTGGGGAAAGAATTTGGGTGGATCCACAGTGAAAAATGTTTGCAGGAAGACCCAAAGGGGAAAAGCAGCAATGGTTTGGTTCCCCTGAGATTTTGCTGTTAGGGGTCTTTTGGAGCCCTTTAAACCCAAAGGCATTTTTCCGTGAGATTTTGGGGGGGAAAACCTGATTGAAAGCCGGTCAAGAAGAGTTAGCAGGGATTTAGCGGATTGGGCCCGGAGGGGGTTTTCCAAGCGTTCCAGGATTTTTGAGATGTAGGGCGGGTTAAAAGACTGGTCGGTAGATATCGGGCCAGGCGGGTCCAGAGGGGGGCTTTTTTTTTTAAAGGGGGTTTATGATGGGTTTTTAAAAGGAAGATGGAAAGACCCCAGTGGAGAGAGAGAGGTTACAGATAGCAGTAAGGTAAGGGAGGGACCCGGGTTTGGGGAAAATTTGGAAATGGTTTAGGGTTTGGGGTGGAAAGGGGGTCAGAGGAGGGGGGTGGGCGGCAGACAGGAGAAGCCCGGCACTTTTCCTCTGTTGTCGGGTTTAAGGGCCCCGGGGGGAAAAAAAAATTAGAGGACGTGCGGGGAGGGGGTAGGGGTTTGGGGGTTTTTTTTGGGGGGGGTGAGGTATGTTTAGCCGGGTATTTTTTTAATTTTGTCTTTGAAGTGAAATGGGGCCCGGGTTTCAACACAGAGGGGCGTGACCGGGAGGGCCCGCGCTTTAGGCTTAAGGGAGGGAGTGGAAGGTTCAAAGAGGCGGTTTTTTTTTTTTTTTTTTTGTTGTAAATTGGAGTTTAGGGGGGGGGTGAAATTTTTTTTTTTGTTTGCGCAGTGGAAAAGGGGAGTGTGATAAGGCCTGAGCAAGGGAAATTTTTAGTGGGAAAATCTGCAGGTGCTTTTTTTACTTTATTCCCCAGCCGCTTTACAACCCCGGAACTTTGCTGGAGAAAAAAGGGGTCTGAGGTTTTGGGGGCCAAGGCTGCGGGCTGTTTTTTGGGCCCCTTTGGGGGTGCCCGTGGTTTGAGTGGTTTCCCAAAATGTCCCGGGGTGGTTGCGGGTTTAAATTTTAAAGTTTGGGCAGCCTGGTCTGGACAGGAAAGGGGGGGGGAAGGGGTTGGGGGGGCCGTGAGGAAATGTAAGGTTTCTGGGGGTTTTGAGTATTAATGGAGCGGGGGTATTTCTGTAAAGGTTTATGGGCAGGGTGAGGGCTTGGTCCAGAAAGGGGGGGCTGGGAATTAGCGATAATGAAGGAGATTAAAATTTTGGTCAGGGGAGGCATAAGGAAAAAATTGTGAAGTTAGGGAAAATTTAGGAAAAAATGACAGAAGACCAGAAACCAAAAAGGGTTCCCCTTTTTTGGGGGGGGGGGGGTCCCGTTTAAAATGCAAAAAGGGCCCTGAGAGGGGGTTAAAAGAAAGAAAAATGTGAGGCAGGGAAAGGGGACATGGGGGTCATCAATGGGGATGTTTTAAATCCCCAAACCCCCTTTATGAGGGTGGGCATTTCAGAAGAGAGGAAATTGGGTGTGGGAAACCCCCGGCGGCCCCAAAAAGATCCAGAAAACTGGGCCCGGGGGGAAAACGGGGGGTCTGTTGACAACTTTTGACTCTGATGGGAAAAGGGCTGAAAGAGTCTGGGGAAATGTGGACCTCAAAGGAGGGGGAAAGTGAGGGAAGGGGGGGGCAGGAGGAAAGGACCTGATAAGTTGCAGTGGGGTTGGGGAGGAAAGGATGCCAAAAAACCCCCACCCGGCCTGTTCTCAGGGGCTGGGGGTGTGGGTTGAAGGGTTTGCCCCCATAGGTGAGGAGCAGCAAGGGGAAGCGGTTTGTCAGATTTTTTTGGGGCCATGTTTCTGTGAGGGCCCGCAGGGGTTTAGGGAGTTGGAGGAAAAAGGTCAAAGAACAGCCCGTGGGGTTTGTTTTCAGACGGGGTCGGGCGTTCCCAACTTAAAAAAGGGGGGGAAAAAAAAGTTTCAGCGGGAAAGGGGAAGCAGGTTAGCAGGGTTTCTTTTGGGCGGTGGGGAGGGGGGTGGGGATGGAGCAGTAAAGGAAGGTGGCCCGGGGTTTTGGGGGAATGTCCCCCCGGCCCCCAAAAAAGGAAAAAGCAGGAGAATGAAAAAAAGGGCAAACAGATGGGCAGTGATGAAAATTTGGTTGCGGGTTTGTGCCCGTAAAAATTTTTGAGCTGGAGGTTTTGGGGTGGTTGAAAAGGGGAAAAAAAGGGTGGGGATGGGGTTTAAAAAGGTGGGGGTTTAAGGGGGAGAGGAGTTATGTGGATAAATTTTTCTGAGGGCAAGATTGGGTGGTAAGATAGGAGGCAAAAATGGCTGGGAAGGTGATAGTAATTGGGAAGCATGGTAAATAAGGAGTTTGCAAAGAAGTGTTGCAAATTCAAAAAAAGGGAAGAGTCCCTGCTCCCTTTGCTCACTTTCCCGGGTCAAATTTAGGGATAATTTAGGATTGCCAAAATTTAAAAATTTTCCCCAAAATTTTAAATTTGGCCCCCAGACCTCGGTCCCCAGACCACAGCTCTGCAATTTTTACTCAAAAATGATGAGTTCAAAATGAGCATTAGGGCCCCCTTTTAGGGGGTCGGGGAAACGGGGGTGGAGCTACAAATTGCCCCTGCCAGAGCCCGGGAAAAATTCAAGGGGGAGTATCTGGGAAAAAATGGCCCATACAAATAAAAAACAGGATAATTATGGAAGACAGAGCTGGGGGGGAAAAAAAATCTAGACAAAAAAAGTCCATTTAAATAAGCAGAGACAGGCCCAGGGGCATATAATGCCGGGGGGGGATGTTGAGACTTGTTGTTCCACAACAGGACCCTACCTTTTTTAAATAAGCAGAGGGAAGCTAGAAATATTTAAGGTGGGGGGGGGGGGTTGGGGGGTTTTGACTTGTTGTTCCACAGCAGGACGTACCAAATTTTAAAACCCAAGCAGAGGGCGCTAGACATTTAATGCGGGGGGGAGTCTGAGACTTGGTTTTTCCACAGACAGGACGTACCTTTTAAACTAAGCAGAGGGGCAGTAGAATATTAATTTCGGGGGGATGTCTTTAGACTTGTTGTTCCACAGGCAGGGGCGTTTCCCTTTAAAAATAAGCAGAGACAAACTTGACATATAATGGGTTTGGGGGGTCTAGATTGGTTTTTCCCCCGCCCGGACGTTACCATTTTTTAAATAAGCAGAGACAAAATAGACTATTAAAGCGGTGGGAAAGTCTTTGGGCTTTTTGTTCCCCAGGAAAAGGAGTACCCTTTAAAAAATAAACAGGGGACAGCTGGGAAAAATAATTTCGGTTTTGGGTGTCTTTAGATTGTTTTTCCACAGCAGGGGCGTACAGAGAAGAAATTTAAGAGGGCGTTGTAGATGTTTTTCGGACTCCAAAGTCTGCGGGTTTTTTTAAAATTCCCGGGTTAATTCTGTGGATTGCCAATTCTAAATTGAACTTTGAAATTTTTGGCCCCCCCGACTCGGTTTCCCCCCGGGCCAAGCTCTGAAACTTAAACTCAACTATGATGCCCATTTTTTGAAACCAGAGCATTTATACAACTTTGTTTAAAAATAATGAATTTTCGATCAGGCCTGCGACAAGGGGGGGGGGCTTTTGGTGTGTTTGAATTTTGGGTTATTTTAACAAATTTTAAAAAAGAAATGCTAGCCCATTTCCCCAAAAACATTTGGAAAATTTTGGTAAAGATCCCACAAGTATTTTTCAGTGCAAACTTAAAAAGATCTTGGATGAAGGTGTAGCAATGGGAGCTATAGCGGAAAATTTAAATTGGCAGAGAAGGGTGGGATGTTTACCCCATCCCACTGTTCCCCTGTTTCACTCTTTCCCTAAAGTGCACAAGAATTCTTTTCCTCCACAGATGCGTCCTATCGTGGCTGGCATAGGTTCCTTAGGTAAACCACTTGGCTCCTGGCTGGACTCTATACTCCAGCCCTTGGTGGTGTCCTTGCCAGGTTATATTCAGGACACCAAGAGCCTTGTCACTATATTCTCACAGGCACAGTGTGATGAGTCATGTTCTTGGTTATCTTGCGATGTGGTGTCTTTATATTCTTGTATACCACATCACCTTGCTATAGAATACTTAGAGTCACATCTGTGTCGGTTCACCACATTTCCACAGTCTTTAATCTCGTTTGTGTTATCTTGTACAGAATTTTTGTTAAAACACAATTATTTCTTGTTTGATGATTCTTTTTATCTGCAGTGTTGCGGTGCTTCGATGGGGGCTAAGTTCTCTCCTTCCCTCGCGAACATTTTCATGTCTGCTTGGGAGGAGAGATACTTATTTATTCATTCTTCCCCCTTTTCTCCCCACATCAGGCGGCTCGGTAGATATATCGACGATCTCCTCCTGGTGTGGGGGGGGGGTGGTCTTCAGAAGATGCCTCTGATTTTGGAAAATACATCAATACTAATAACATGAATCTTAAATTCACCTTTGAGTGGAATAAGAATGTTATAAATTTTCTGGATGTCCATCTTATAGGTGGAAATTACAAGATTTTGATTTTACCATATAGGAAAGAAATTGGCAAAAACTCCATACTACATGCTAAGTCGAGTCACCCTAAACACGTCATCAATGGCATCCCCTTTGGAAAATTTGTAAGATTAAAACGAAATTGTTTGATACCAGAGAAATTCGATGAATACAAATTGGATGCCATTAATAGATTAACCCAGCGTGAATATCCACATTGGATTCTTAAAAAAGCGGAGGATGGGATTTCAACAATACCCAAAGCGGATCTCTTGAAAAATAAAAGTAGGTGTAATAAGACTGTGAGAGATGATCCAAATCAGATAGTATTTGTGACATTTTATAGTCCCCAATTCAAGGAGATTTGTGCCATAATTAAGAGATATTTACCCTTACTAACAGTTCAGGATAATATGAAAAAAATTGTAAGGGAAGATAATATTAAATTAATAGCCAGAAAGGGTCAAACATTGAAGTCCATTTTATCTCCGAGTGCTTTCCACAGTAAACCGGTTAAATCCAGCGGTACATGGTTGAACGTGCAGGGCATGTTTAAATGTGGACATACGAGATGTCTAGTGTGTAAACATGTTAAATGTGCTAATAAGTTTGTCTCTATCTCACAAGGTAATGTGATATGGTATGATATGGTATGGTATGATATACGCACCTTTATTAATTGTAACACACGATACTTGGTGTATCTGGCCACCTGCGAGGATTGCCAACTCCAGTATGTTGGCTGTACGACAACCGCATTGAAAATGCGCATGCGTAGACATATGTTAGATGCAACTAAACCTGCAGCAGTGGGCATTTCTATGCTCTCGAGACATTTCCGGGAGATTCATGCAGGTAACACTTCGAGCCTTACATTCCAGGGTATTGAACGTGTCTCCAGACCATTCAGAGGGGGTGATTATAGGAGAAAAGTTTTACTCAGAGAAACTTGGTGGACTTATATGTTAGGTACCAGGTATCCCGATGGTCTGAATAAAAGACACGATGTCATGTGTCAATATTAGTATACTGTTTACATAACAATGCATTGTTTTTAATGTGAAATAATTTTGTTGCTTAATATATCATTTCTTTTAAATTTATTACTTTATTTTTTTGACATTTTGTATACGTCATGAGTTGGTCACATGATCCACATCACTTGATGCGCGGTTGTGGGCTTAAAATGGCAATAGTTTTCAAATTTGTGTATGCCATGAATAAGGGGCTGTATGTGCCCCAAAACGCGTCGGCTTCTGTACACCGCATGATTTTTTAAAATTTTATTTTCCCTGAAAAATATTGGCTTTTATACCCAGCAAAGCGCTGGACTTTTCTACATTCATTTTCCATGTCCTTAAGAAGCTGCTTTCTTCTGTGTCCAGGCGTGCCTGCATAGCACTCTAAGCAGGTGAGCTGACTACATTTTTCTTTTTGTGTATTATTATATTATATTAAAACACTGATCAAATTAGAAACAAAACGGCATCTTATATCTGCTGTTGAGAGGTAAACGAGAAAAAATTATAGGACTTAGGAGCACGTACTTGGAAATTAACCACAAGTCCCAGAGGGACTTCTTGGAAAAAGATGAATGGGGAATAAATCAGTCAATTTCACAAGTGCAGTTCATTAAATTCCCCTAATTACTTGGATATAGAGGGGGCTACGTCTTTTTCCAGAAAAAGCGAAATTTCAAGCTCCCATAAGGGGGAAATAAAATTTGTGCGGAAGGAAAAGTAGTGTCTAAACCTATGTCTAAAACCGCAATTAAGGGGTTAAAGCGAATGAGAGGCTTACATCTAAAAGTGGGGAGGAAAACCGACTTCCAGAATTTTTGAATAACGGGGGCGGGGCCCCACCAAACGTGAAACAATTTCCTTGGGGCACAACCTTTCCAGCAGAATCCGGGAGCTAAAAAAAATTTTTTGGCCATCTCGGGGTGGGGGGGTATCATCTAAATGTATTTTAAACATGGTCTCTTTATGGTTTTTTGCTTTTTAGAGAGGAGGAGAAATTTTTTTTGTGCTTTGATCCATTTTTTCCTTAGAAAGTGAAAGGAAGTTCTTTTTCCCATTTTTCTGTGGAGTTTTAGAGTCCCTTTGGCCAGAATGCTTGAAAATTTCAAAAAAGGCCCTTTTTCAAACCTTTTTTCTTTGCAAGAAAAATCATAAAATGGAATAGCGGGTAGGGGTTCGCCATCAATAGACTGGGGGATAGTCGAACGCAGAAATTGAAAAAGGGTTGGGGGGAGGGAAAAGGGGGTGGAAATATTTAAACAAAATAGATTGAGCCCTTTTGTAAAGCTGATCATGTTTGAAAACTCGCCCGCCACAAGTAAATAGGAGAGCAGACCAGAAGCCAAAAGTCAAAGGGAAATCTTTTTCTACTAAATGTATCCAAGAGTTAGGTATCATTCATAAACCATAACTCAAACATTTTGATATTTTTTTTAAGTGGGGAAGTTGGTAAGGCACCAAAGACAAATTTTTTAAAAGGGATGTAGTAATGAATGGATGATGAGATTCAATGTGGGACCAAAGAGAAAGGGCCCAGGGTTCCAAAGAAAAAAATTTTTGCTCGAGGAAACGCATTTTTGGAAAAAAAAAAAATTTGGGCAGCAGACCCCTTTATTTGCGTGAAAAAAAAGGTTCGTTTAACCTGCTTTTTTTCCCCACCCCAGAAAAAGTAGAAAAGAGCCCCTGAAACAAAGGGGGTTATCACTTTGGGTAAATATAAGGCATTGGATTAATATATATAATATATATATATATATATTATATATAAAATTTTAAAATATATATATAATTTTATTTAAAAATTTTGGGAAAGCAGAACATTTGAAGGCTTTAAAATTTAGCGAACCGGAAAATTTAAACGGGGAACCCCTTTTGATCCCGCTTTAAATTTTCAGGAAGATTTATTAAGGTCATTGAAGGAAGGGGAAGAGTGACTTTATACCAGGAATCAATTGCAGTTTTTTCCCACTTTAAAATCAAAGGCCCTTTTCAAATTGAAATTTGAGAAGTCTGTTATTTATAGGGATGATTGAGGAGGGAGGCATTCAGTTTGGAATAAAAATTTTAAAAAATTTGCAATGTTCTAGGATGGGGGGGTGGATGTGCCGGGATTCGAACAATAAAATTACATCTCTGCATGAATTTGTTTTGTGATTGGTTTGTTGACTAATAACCCAGAGATCAGGATTTTTTTCTTATTTTCGGCCAGAGGTTCAATACACATAGTGTATAAAAAGGGAGAAGGGGGACATCCCGTTGTACCATAAAAGGTCAAACGAGAGGAAAAAGCCAGAGCTAGGAAAATGTGATGGTTTAGTGTACAAAGACTAATGAAATCAAAAAAAAAGCCTGTAAATCAAATTTATTCAGGAATGTTTTAATATACTCCCAGAAAAAGTTTTTCCCAGCACCCAATGTGAAACCGATGAAGTCTATATGAGACAAAAAACGCGTTGTTTCTTTTATAAAAATCTTTTTTTATTTTTTATTATTAATAAGCCTTTTATTTGTGTACACCATGTTTTTTGGCAAAAAAACTCCCTTTTGGATTCCGGTGCCCACATGTCCATTCACTGTCTTGAACCGAAAATTTAAAAAAAAAAGGGGCGACATCCACATTTTACAATTTAGCGTTTGCACAAATCAAAAAATTGACGTTTCCTCCTGTCTGTCACCCGAACCAAACCTTTTTTTAATCTGTCAATTAAGTTGGTAGGACAATATTAATTGGGGAAAGCTATATTTTAGCATAAATCTTAAGTCCGTGTTTTTAGTAGCGAGATGGTTCAAAAATTTTTCTTATTATCTGTTGGTTTGCCCGGTTTTGGGAATTTTGGGAAAAAAGGGTTTGTAGTATTTTCCTTTAGCGGTTCGGACATCAACCCTTTTTTCATGTTGGTTAAGGGGGAAAGGAAATCTAAAAAATAGTTAGAATATCTTTTTAATAACCGCAGGCCCCCCGGCGATTTTTTTATTTTTACGTGACGAAGGCTTGCTCAATTTTAATGATAATGGGGGAATTTAAACATTTCTTTGAATACGATAAAGTTTGAAAGTATGGGGGAAAAAAGAAAATTATTGTCTACGCGAGGGGCGGGGATTTTTTTCTGATGATTAAAGGTTAATGGCCCAGCATAAAAGGAGGCAAACTGTTCTAAAAGGTCAAGGGGGTTAAGGGATTTTATACCAAAAGGAGATTTAAAGGGGATATCCTAGTTTTGGGGTTTTGATAGACTTTAATTCTTTTTGGTAAATTTAGGGTCTATGCCTTGTGCTAAAATGTCTTTTTAAACTTTTAATTTTTTTTTAATTTTTAGGAGAGAAACGCAGGTCATTTTTAAGGAGGCAAATTAACGTTTAAGCCGGAGAAGGTTTCTGAAAATCAGTTTCAATGTTGAATAGGTTTTTATTATTTAAAAGGGGGAGATACTTTTTCCTAAACGAGTGCCGCGGAAAAACATAAACGGAAAAAATGCCTTGTGGGCACACCCTATAAAGGGCAGGGGGGAGCACTAGAGGTGTGAAGTGAAAAAGCTTTAACGCCTTTTTAGGAAAGTGATTGTCGGGTTTTTTAAAAAGGAAAATTTTTGACCTCCAGAGGGTTTTGAGGGGCATGTATGCAGTGTTTTAAGGGCAAATTACTGGTGTGGCAGACCTTTAGTTAACCCCCCAAAATTGGAGGAATTACTTGGGGGGAAAAAGATTTTGCAACAGGAAGAAACTAAAAGAATTAAATTTTTTAAGGGGGGGGGAAAAAGAAATCTTTTTTTCGGTGGTTGTTTTTCGCCAAAATCATTATCCTTTCCCCAAAAGGAGGGGTGAAGGTATCGGGGGTTTTTTTCACTCGAATCTATCAATAGCATTGTTAAACACTATTTGAAACTCCAAAAAATAATTTGTCCCCCTTTTCCCTGCATTCTTTTTTGTGGAAAAGACTTTACGAAAAGGGAATTTGTTTTCTCTTGGGTGCATATACTGTAAAAAGGGTATCGGTTTTTGGGGTTAATTCACAAACCGAATGATGAACCGGCCATTGATCATAATCTTGTGATGTAAATGAAAAGAAATTGCTCTCTTCTTTTAAGCATGTGATTTAAATAAAGGGTTATTTCGGGGGATGTAACTGTGGGCGTCAAAAACATTTTAAAGTGTCCTGCAGAAATTATGTCCAATTTTATTTCCCCCACATCCCTCCACACCAAAAAATGCTTAAACTGTGGTTTTAAACCTTAACTAATAGGTCCATATTTTTAGAACATAGGAAAAAGGTAAAGATGTTTTAAAGGGCCGCATTTTGATATAAGAAACTGTTGTAACGTTCAAAATACACATGCACAGTAGCAGTTTTGAGAGTTTAAATTCATGACAAAATACATAAAAAATAAAAAAAAACTTGGAAAGCAATTAAAAATAGAAAATTGCAAGAACGAAATTTTTCCCGCAAGGGGAACACAAGGGGAACAAGTCCTGCCTGGAACCTGTAGAAAAAAAACAGGGGAAGAGCAAAAAAAGGGTAGAGCACCATCACCAGTTTTTTTTATACCCTAAAACATATAAAAGGGTCAGTAGTGGGGCAGACGCAGGTTTCGACGGGTTTAGTTTTTTTTTGTCTGACCACAAGGGGATTATCATCTTTGGTCGTGTTGGTTTTTTAGGGGTCGGGCTAAATTCGGGGGTTGCAGAAATTTCCAGTTTCTCATAGCGCGCCGGGTTTTTTCTGCCGAATTGCAGACAAAAGAGTACCTTTTTTTGGGAATTAGAGTTTGACAGAAAAACCCCCTCATAGTTGTTTTTGTTGTCGCGGAGGGGTTTGTGTTGGGTTGGGAAATTTTTTACGCCCATCATAGTAGCCACAACAAGTCAGGGGAAAATTGATATGGCCTAAAAACGTTCTGGCAAAAATCTGCTTTGTGTGGCACAAGAAATTTTTTTTTTATATTAAAAAGTGAATGCCTATTCTTTGGGAATTGCTGTGGCAATTCCTAGTTTAGGGTTCTTGAAATTCTATCAAAGATAAGACTTTCTTGGGGGCTGTGGGGGAAATGTCAAACCAGAGATCTTTTTTAAAAATGATTAAAGGGTCAGGGGGCGGCTTCAGGATTCCCGGATTTCGCGAATTTTGAGCTTCCTAGCCAAGACAAAAAGGCACTTAACTTTTCCCCCAAAAAAACACATTGGGTCAATTTAAAATCTTCAGGTGGGAAATTTCCCCCTTTTGGCCAAAGCCAGTCTTTTGGGGTAAAAAAAAGCCTGAAAAATCGACACCATTGCTTTTTAACAGACTGAGTGTAGTACGCTCAAAACGTGTTGGGATCAAGGGCGCCACAGGATCCCCTTTGGGCAAGACCACCCATTTGGCCCCGGAACAAGACCCAAAGGGGACGGATATTGGGAAGCTTTTTTAGGGAAGGCCCCTTTTAAAAAGGAGTGAAAAAATTCAGGGAGTTTGGACTTTTTGGGAATTTTCCTCCCAGGTTTTAAATTGATTGTCGCCACAAGCGGGAAACCGGTTTACGGGAAAAAAGCAGAAAAGTTGGCCAAGCGATGCAATAGGACGAAGAGTTGTTTTTCCCCGGGATGCTCAAATTGTAGCGAAAAAATAAGTGGGGGACAACGTAATGCAACGAGTTAATTCCCGGTAATGCAAAAAAAAAAAAACAAAGGAAAAACCGGGAGCAGGTTGTATACAAGGAGTTGTTCAATAATGCCGGGAAAAAATAAGAAAACATAGCCACAACAATTTCCAAACAGTGCAGCAGAGCCGGTGTAGGGCAGGCACAGAGGTTGATCATGATGTAGCAGAGCCAGTTTAGGCTGTAATGCGCAGAGGTTACTAGGAAAAGAAGCAGGCCGGGTTGCGGGGTGAGTGAAAAGGATTTCTCAGGTATGACAGAGCTGTAGTGGGGTGTAGTGCGCAGAGGTTACCAGGGGAGTAGCAGGCTGGTTTTGGGGTATAAGGCCCGGGTTGCTCGGTGATGAGCGAGCTGGTTGCGGGGCGATGCCAAGGTTTCTCAGGTGATGTAGCAGGCCCCGTTTTCGGGCTGTATGCAAAAGGGGTTACTCGGTGGTGCAGCAGAGCCCTTTTCGGCGTAGATGCAGGATTTTTTCGGGGATGTAGCGAGCCGGTTGAGGTGTAGGGACAGGGTTACCAGGTAATGTGCAGAGCCCCTTGCGGCTGAGGCTAGAGGTTTCTCAGCAATGTATAAGCCGTTTTAGGGGTGTATGCACAAAGTTGCCAATGATGTTTGCAGGCCCCGGGTTTTGGGTAAGTGTGCAGAGGTTACTCAGGTATGTAGTGAGCAGGTTGTAGGGTGTAGTGCGCGAGGTTTTTCACGTGATGTAGCAAGCCGGGGTTTTAGCTGAAAGCGCAGGGTTCCATGTGTAACAAGCCGGGTTTTTGGCTAAGGGGCAGGGTTTGCCCAGGTTATGTAGGAGCTGATTGCAGACTGTAGTGGGGCCCGGTAATGTAGGCTGAATGCGCAGGGTTGTTCAAAGGGGGGGTAGCAAGCTGGTTACGGGGGTGTAGTGGCGAGGGTTTCCAGGGGATTGCAAGGGTTATAGGGTGTAGTGCACAGAGGGCTCATGTGATGTACGAGCCCTTTTTTGGCTGTAATGCACAGAGGTTGAAAATGAATAGCAAAGGCCGGTTTGGGCTGTATGTGCAGAGGGCTCAGGTGATTAAAGGCCGGTTTTGGGGTATAGTCGCAGAGGTTTCCCGGTGATGTACAGGGTATTGCAACTGTATGCGCGCTGGGATATTAAGATGTTGCGAAGCCATTGGGGAAGGATGTGCCCCTGCAAATGTCAAACCCAAAACAGGGTTCCCTGATTCTGCGTTGCTCCTGCGACTCAAGGATGTCAGTTTCAGGGAAGGGGTTTTGATTGAGATGGCTTTTTGCCGTTCTTTTCCTGAAACAGAAGGAGCGGAAAGGTGTCCCAAAATTGACTGGGTATGTGGGCTTATTTGAGCAGATTTGGACTGGCTTCAGAGGAGCTCACAGGAGATGGGTCTAGCTACAATGCCATCCAGGCCATGCCTCCAGGCGAATCGATTCTAACGAAGTGGAATTCATTTAGAATTTCAGGAAAACTTTGGTTTTGCATGAAGTCTAAGTTTAGAGTGAAGCGTCTTTTTTATTGGTAAAACGGCCATGAGCACATGGCATTACATAGGGCAGAGAACTCTGGGAGGAAAAAAGGAACACCCTCAATGACATGTGCAGACATGAAGCCAATCAGCGACCAGTGGGCTTCTGTGACGTCACAGCCCTATAAATGCGGACGCCATCTTAAATCCTCACACTTCTCACTGGCATAAGCATCCAGCTGCTGCTGCTGGAGGGAAAACCATAACAAGTGGGTGTCATTTGCACACCGGTTATTTAACCAGCGTTATGATTTTCTTGTAGTTTGTGGGGTATTCTCCCTAAAGTCCAGGATGGGTGTACATCTGTCCCACATATGCCTAATTTATATCTGGTTGTTCTGTAGTGTATTTAATACTCAAGGCTTAATTTAACCCCTTGATTGTGGGTTAATTTGCACTAAAATATAGGGTGTGTTTTTTTATTTTGTCCCATATACGCCTAATTTACATCTGGTTGTTCTGTAGGGCATTTAATACCCAAGGTTTAATTTAACTTCTTGATTGTGCGGTAATTTGGACAAAAATACAGGGTGTCTTTACTTTTTTTGTCCTCTATACGCCTAAACTACATCTGGTTTTTCTGTACGATATTCGATACACAAGCCTTAATTTAATTTCTTGATTGTGCGGTAATTGGGACAAAAATACAGGGTGTCTTTACTTTTTTGTCCTCTATACATCTAAATTAAATTAGTTTTTTCTGTACAATATTTTATACACAAGGCTTAATCTAACTTCTTGATTGTCTGGTAATTTGGACAAAAATATAGGGTGTCTTTAATTTTGGTCCTCAATATGTCTAAATAGCATCTGGTTTTTCTGTACAATATTTCATACACAAGGCTTCATTTAACCTCTTGACTGTGCGGTAATTTGGAGTAAAATACAGGGTGTCTGTATTTTTTTAAACCCATATACGCCTAAATTACATCTGGTTGTTCTGTACGATATTTCATACCCAAGTGTTAATTTAACCTCTTGATTGTGGGTAATTTGGAGTAAAACACAGGGTGTGTGTATTTCTGCCACATACATGCCTGAAATCTATCAACTTCAGACCGGTGGGGGTATTTTAATCTGTGGCCAAGAGTTAATTCACTTTTTGTGGAGAATTCTGTGTCAAATCCAGTGTTTGTGTATTTCAGTCCTACATATATCTCAAATCCAGCCACTCCAGCCTCTTGGGATATTGCTATCTGTGGCAAACAGTAATTTTTTTCAATTATTTTGGTGATTCTGTTTAAGTGGTTTTGCCACTAAGTGACTTGCTTTCCTCTTATCTGGCTCAGGAGAAAATATAAATAAATCATGAAGGCTGCAGAGGGGAGAGGGAGGGGGCTGAGCAGTGAGGAGCACAGAATGAGAAGTAAGGGAGCGTCTGCAATGTTCACTCAAATAATAACAGTAAAACCAGTGGATTGTCTATACAGCCTGGTCTCATACACTACACTTTCTCCACAGTCCCTTGGAAGCTGATTCATGTTCCCTGTCATCAGATAAGAAGTGCAGACAACTCAAGGGGACCAAATCAGCTCCTCAGCTCCTGTCAGCTGAAGCTGGTTGTGTGTAATGCAAACTTTTAAGTAACTAAGGGCTTGTAAAGAAA
Source organism: Phyllomedusa bahiana (assembly GCA_025379985.1). Classification (NCBI taxonomy): domain Eukaryota; kingdom Metazoa; phylum Chordata; class Amphibia; order Anura; family Hylidae; genus Phyllomedusa; species Phyllomedusa bahiana. Next base: position 31,738 of record JAODAL010029074.1, on the reverse strand, counting down.
GTTTTAGCTCTCACAGGCTTCACTTTTTGTAATCACATATATTTAGAAAAGTGATTAAATACCCATTTTGGAGGATCTCACGTCAACATTACATTGTGGCAAAACACCTTTAAATGCTAATACATGTAGAGCCCCCCAAAAGAGTGAAGAGGGTGTCATCAGTAATTTTGCATTGACGTCAATAATCATTTTGCCATTCCTTTGATCCTTCAGTGTCCGCTTTCAATTGGTCAATAATCCATCATTGCTAAAGCCAAAAAGAAACAGGAGTTGATCCCAAAAATAAGTAAATGGAATATTTGCATGTGTTCTGTGTTTTGTATCCACTCCTGCTTTTGGCTACCTACTCATCTGACAATCCTGATACAAACAAAGGACCATGTCATACTAGCCTTATGGCTTCTCCGAAAACACAATCGGTTGTGTTTGTCCTTTTCATTCCTTGTGACAGATTAAAAGAAGGGGAAAACCAAACATAGTGGCAACGTCATAGAGTGGTGGAGGGTGGAAACAGCATTAGAAAACCACAGGGTGGTCAACTGAGAGAGTGGTCAGTTGGCAGCAGCATGAGTAGGCCACAGAGTGGCAACTGACAGATTGTGGAGGTGGCAGCAGCATGATTAGGCCACAGACTGGCACAAGTACACAGTGTGGAGGTGGTGGCAGCAACAGCAGCATCAGGCCAGAGAGTGGCACAATGTCATAATTTTGAGGTGGCGGCAGCTAGGTGACATAATGAGGAGGTGGCAGTAACAGCAACATCAAGCCAGAGAGTGACATGGTGACATAGCATGGAGATGACAGCAGCATTAGGAGACCTGAGTGGTGAGGGGGCAGCAGCATCAGAAGTCCTCATAATAGCCCAGTGAAGAGTGGGGAGGTGGGTATCAATACCAGTCCCTGGTAAAGATGATGGGTGGTAGAAGGAGCAGGATGCAGCAGATGTGGGGCATCAGGCAGGTGGCAGCATCAGAATAGTAGCTGAGGCAGGTAACCAAAAGAATCCAGGGTTCAGGGTCTGCTCCAGGTGCTGATGCTGGTGGGTACTTAAATCACTAGGGGATGAAGAAAGCTGCTCATCCACAACTCCAGACTCAGGTTGCTGCTGATGGAGCTGGTACTGCTCCTAACCCCCCATCCCTCCACAGCAACCGTGGCAGTGGTACATGAGCGCTGATGAACCACCCGGTCAGACCTGCTAGAGGATGGACAATGGCGCAGATAGGGAGCGACCCACTGATTACATAGCATGACTCTATAGTACTTGAGTTTGTCCTCCATCTCGGCAGGTGAAAAAATACCCCCATTTGAGACCGGTAACAAGGGTGCAAGAGGGTGGAGAGCCAGAAGTCATCCCTCTGCCGCATGGTGACAATTCAGCTGTCACTAGCCAGGCAAATCAGCATGCAGCGGGCCATTTGTGCAAGTGACTCTGAGGGACACCCTGCCTCCATCTCCACTATATACTGCCATGGCGTGTCTGGGTCATCTGCCTCGTCTTCCTAATCCTACGGCTGCTCCTCTAATGTCACCTGAATAAAAAAAAACACTCATTAGGCCAGACACTGCTTGTGCTCCAGTGTGCTCCTCCTCCAGTTCAGCCCCCACTGGACTCATATGGCCGTGAGATGTAGTCGCCACGTCTCCAGTCCCCTGACCAGACAGATTTTGCAGCATCTGTTCCAGGACATGAAGCAGTGGAATGACGTTATTCATCCCGTAGTCCTGGCGACTGACAAATAACGTGTCCTCCACAAAGGGCCTGAGCTAATGGCAGGTGTCACGCATGAGCTGCCACTGACTGACATAAAAATTAGACAGGGGAGTACTCCTGTTCACTTGGATCATCAAAAAATCATTAATGCCCTTTCTCTGTTCATCAATTTCTCCCTGTTCATCAATTTCTCCCTGTTCATCAATTTCCTGCTGTTCATCAATTTCCCCCTGTTCATCAATTTCCCCCTGTTCATCAACTTTCCTCTGTTCATCAATTACTTCCTGTTCAAAAAGTTATCCCTGTTCATATATTTCTGCCTGTTCATATATTTCTGCCTGTTCATATATTTCTCCCTGTTCATATATTTCTCCCTGTTCATAAATTTCTGTTTTCCTCTGTTTATAGTTTCTCTGTTCTGCTTAGCTCAAGGAGGGTGTGCTTGGCGTTTTAGGAACGGCAGAAGTGCTTGCAAAGTTTCCTGGCCAGTTCTCTAAATGGTGCAGAGTCCACCACTTGAAAAGGGAGGGACAGCAGTACCACCAACTTGGACAGGAGCACGGTCAGCTTCTGCACTTAAGGATGGCTAGACGCATACTACTGTCTTGGCAATCGTCTCGGTGAATGACTGCTGGCACCATGAGTGCCGAAGAGCAGGAGTATCTGGACCGGTAGATGATATAAAAGACAGGGAGTTGTCTTCGGCAGAGGTGGTGAAGCTTTGACTGCCTGAAATGGGAGGTGTGCCACTGGGTGCTGCTGTTGCTGCGACAGGATGGAACACCACATCTCACATGTTTCTCCCAGGCCACTGTATGGTGACGCTGCATGATGTTGATGCAGGGCCGTGGTGCTAATGTCAGGTCCCTGGTCACGCTTTACTTTCTGGCCACAGATTTGACATATAGCCATGTTCGCCTCCTGGTGTCTTAACAAAAAACTGCTCCACCGCCGCGAAGGTGATTTTACCACCAATGCTCCGCATTGACTGACTATTATCGCCGCTGCCCCGGTGAGCCCCTGTGCCGCTACTTTCTGGGACCTGCAAAGTGGGTGGTCTAAATCATGGCTGTTTGGCTCCCAACCTCGCACTGCTGCCACCCTGCTGACTCCCGGCCACACTACCGACTTGCGGGCTGGGCCACTGCCTGACACGCAAGCTGCTGCTCTCTTCTCCAATGATAATGATGAAGCCCTTGCTTCCAGGGCCAGGACAATGGGTAGTAGAAGGTAGCCAACTGCCTAGGGTGCCATTTCATCCCAGACAAAAAAAGGGGCACAAGGAGGCATGGAGTGGGCTGAATTTTCCATTTGGGGGGGCACTTTATGCCTTGTTTAACTAGGGCACCAGAATACCTTGTCCCAGCCTCGCTTGCTTCACCCAGCTCCCATGTGCGGTCTGCTACATCGATTAGTGTTTGCCTGTCACCGCCATCCTCCTCAACGGTGTCACTGTAAAAAAAGCCTGACCGCTCGCAACATAACCCCCCATGCTACTCTCCTCATCACTACCTGCCCGCTTCTGAAAGAAGCAGAGGATGTCTTCCCCACCTCTTTGCTGTCCACTGTTCTCAAATAGTTGGTCCTCACTGTGTAGTGGCACAGAGGCCACAGCACATAGTAGTTCTCTGGGTGTGGGAAGCGAACGGGACAGAGGTGAGTTGAGGACAGTTGAGGGCCCCCCACCTGCTCCCGGGCCATGCCAACTAAGAGTTGTGTCTGACGAATTCACCGACTCTTGGCTGGGGTTGTCAGATGTCATCTGGGAGAAAGTGGATGGCCTAGTCAACCATTCGTGAAGTGTTGGCTTGGTGGTCAACACATGGCTGCTAGATGACAAAGGAAGCTGTGGCCTCTCAGGATGACTCCTGCTGTGACGTCCCCTTACTGTGCTGCGACCTGTGCCGGCTCCAGGAATCTACTATTGTGTTCTTTGACGCTATTGTAGTATCTTGGCCCTTAGCTCTGTTCTTTCAAGCTGGCGCTGACGTTACCTTGTTAGGCTGCATTCCCACTTCAGTTATTTGGTCAGTTTTGCCCCTGTAAGTATCCAGGGAATTGCAGAGTGAAGCTATACTAAGAACGGCGGCTGTCATGTGCATGTCATACTAAAACGCAGCATTGTATGAAGACCAAACCACGCTCCCTATGCATACTTGAGCATGGCGCAACGGTCTACAATACCCTACAGGCTCTCTGCAGCCAGGAAATAGCTGTTTTCTAATGCGATTCGCCACGAATAAATTCGGGTCGAAACAATTTTTGTTGGAAAATTCGGCGAACTCGGCGAATCGAATTTTTGAGAAATTCGCCCATCTCTAGTATGGACCCTTCCCGTGGTGATGGACCGAACCACATCGATCGGGGGGGCATCCTTGCCATTGCCTCGTGATACATGTCAGAAGCTTTCTTGTTTTATTACCAAATCAGAATTTATTTTGTTTCCCCTTCATGTGAAGTCTTGCATGTCCTTGCAAAAGAGCATTTAGGAGGCCTTGGGCCTCAAGAAATTCCATCCTGGTGCACATGGAGGGGTTTGTGGGTTGTTCAGTTTGTTTATCTAGCATTTTTGATTGCAGCTAACGACATTTTTTTTTATTGTGCTTTGTGTCATGCCAACGTAATTCATTATGTGATGGTGCATAACTGCCTTTGCTGTGAGCCACATCAACTGTGCATCATCAGCATGGGTGGAGTTATCTTTCATGAACTGCAGTTAATGCACCCGTAGAAATTCCTAGAAGTCATCCGAGTCATATAAGTATAGAAACAAATGACACCAGCGCTAACTCTTCTATATGTCTCCCAACTAAATGTAGCAACTTTCCAGAAAATAAAATAGCTCAACAATCACTGTTGATTGAAGCAATGGTGAACACCTGATCCAGTGGTTAGTCCACAATCAGCTCTTCTACCCTAATCAACTCCGTATCTCACAACTAAAGGTCATTATAAAATACACATAAAAGCACCAAAATTACAAGAACTCTTGCAACGTACCTAAAAGCTCTTTCCATAAAATGCATCCGATCGTATTATATCCACAGCGATCCACTTACTGACAAAGTAAGGAATGGAACGTTCGTGTTCAAATTAACCAAGCGCTCCGGCCGGCAGCGCTCAGATATCCAACACGTAAAAACTAACTGGCAGACTAAGGTGACGTCACCTAGACTACAGAGACTTGTCCAATATAAAAGTACAACCACTTGCTGTGAAGCTGGTAATTTGTAAGGAATGGAACGTTCGTGTTCAAATTAACCAAGCGCTCCGGCCGGCAGCGCTCAGATATCCAACACGTAAAAACTAACTGGCAGACTAAGGTGACGTCACCTAGACTACAGAGACTTGTCTAATATAAAAGTACCTGTAAGGAATGAAACGTTCGTGTTCAAATTAACCAAGCGCTCCGGCCGGCAGCGCTCAGATATCCAACACGCAAAAACTAACTGGCAGACTAAGGTGATGTCACCTAGACTACAGAGACTTGTCCAATATAAAAGTAAGTGGTGGTCTTCAGAAGCGGGGAGGTGTTCCTCAAGAAGACCATCATGGGACATGATCTGAGATGGCTATAAGGAAAATTTCGGAGCCTATAATGTCAAGGTGTAGTCAGAATGAGATTGATGTCAAGTCAATGCGTGAGCAGAGTCCTGAACCTCAGAGTAAAAAGTATATGATCTACCGGTAGAGTTAGTTGCCCTCCAGTAGTTAGACAAATATTCCCTCTATACTAGAGCTTGTTAACAGGTTAGAGGTCTATCTATCTTCCTGTGGCTGTGATCCGTCTTGTGCAGTGTTAGAGGCTACGTCAAAATCACCAGTGAGTATGAGATTGGTATGTTCTCTTAATAATTTGATGCCAAGAATATCAGAAAATAAACCTGCTGAGGATGTATAGGTTAGACAATGTGTACAGTTTGGTTGCAATTTGTACTCTCAAGTAGATAGATCTCTCCTCTGGGTCTACAAATTGTTCCTCAACCAACTGCACGAGTCACCTTGTGAAATATACGGCCACTGCCACTCTCCGGGACTTAGATGTGTAGTTAGCTAAGATTAGAGGGTCTTCCAGGGCACAAACTGGTCTGACTTACAGTGCGTTCATTGTAAGAGTATTATATTTGCCTTCAAGCACAGGTGTTGTAGGATTTTCATTTTCTTCTCTGGGATGTTTAACCCTGCTGTAGTTATTAGGAAATTCAGCCAAGGGAGGACATACGTAGAAGAAAGGACATGACACTCCTATTAATTAATATAAGGGCTAGTCATCCCCTGTCTTGGACCATAAGTGTTGTGAATAGGGTTTGAATGTGATGTAGATCGTGGTAGACATCCCATTGAGTGCCACCGTAATCAGAGAGAGGGGAGAGACTCACGGCAATGAAAAAAGGTCATCGGAGAAGAGCATTAACCAATTAGCTGAGGAAAAAGCATGTCACAATGTTACACCAAACCACAAACTGTAACCGCGTCGCCCTGTTAAAATTATAACAATATAATAACATCAACTCGGCGTTAACCTATTTACCAAGTGTACAGCTTACTAAAAGATCCTAAACCTTCTTCATGTTGAAACAAGATCTCAGCTCTGGACCCCAGCATGTGAGCGTGGAGGTCCCCAAGGGAAGGGGAGGAGAGCGCGAGCCAAGCAATCAGTAGATTCCCAAGTAGAGAGAGGAAAGAGAGCAAAAAAAGAAGAGGGGAAGGGAGGTTACAAGGACTTCCAGAAAAGGCCTTTCTCATGGCAGATAGGTTGTATATCCTTCTCCAAGGTTCATTGGCTCCGCACCTGGGTTTTACCTCTTAGATTCTCCACATCCCCTTCTTAAATCTCTTTTTTGTGTGGGTGTGACTCTAAACTGTCTTAAAAACACACTTGTGTGTGGAAAATGTTGGAATTAACCTTGTGTGTGTGTGACAAAATGAGAAAAACAATTTGCTAATTGTCTACATTTTAAAAATTATCAAATTATACACTGCTCAAAAAAATAATGGGGACACAACTCAATCATCTTGTCCAGTTATTAATCAACATGGATTGTTATTCAATTTCTCCGGCTGTTGTGCAAGTGACTCAGACTATAGGTAGAAATGATAGGCTGTTAGCAAGACAACCCTTATAAAGGAGTGGTTATGCAGGTGGTGACCGCAGACCATTTCTCTGTTCTCATACTTTTTGGATGTTGTTTTGGTCCCTTTAGTCTGCATTTTGTCATTACGCTAATCCCTATAGATAGCATTTGGCAGAGTCTACAACCCACAGAAGCAGTGTAGCTCATCCAGGATGGCACATCAATGCGAGCTGTGGCATGACAGTTAGCTGTGTCTCAGTATAGTGTCCAGATACCAGAAGACGTGGAGGGGGCCATAGGAGGGCAGCAGCAGGATCGGTACCTCTTCCTTTGTGCAAGGAGGAACAGGAGGAGCAAGGCTAGAGTCCTGCAAAATGACCTATAGCAGGCCACTTACATCCATGTGTCTGCCCAAATTGTCAGACATAGACACCATGAGGTTGGTATGAGGGCCCAACTTCCACAAGGGTGACTGGCATTTGCAAGAGAACACCAAGATTGGCAGATTCGATATTGGTGCCCTGTGCTCTTCACAGATGACAGCAGGTTCATACTGAACACATGTGAGAAATGTGACAGAGTCTGGAGATGCCATGGAGAACATTCCGCTTCCTGCTACTTCCTCCAGCTTGACCGGTGTGGCATTGGGTTAGCAATGGTGTGGGGAGGCATTTCTTTGGAGGGCCACACAGTCCTCCATGTGCTACAAGAGGTACCCTGATTGCCATTAGGTACCTGGATGAGATCTCAGGCCTATTATGAGACCATATATTCAGGTGCAGTGGGCCCGGGTTCCTTCAGCCACATGAGGCTTAGCAGTGTCATGCATCGGAAGTGTGTTAGCAGTTTCTGCATGATGAAGGCATTGATGCTGTGGATGGGCCTTCCCATTCTCCAGACCTGAATCCAGTCGATCACATCTGGGGCATCTTATCTTGTGCCATCCACCAACGCCACGTTGCACCACAGACTGTCCAGGAGTTGACTGATTCTTTAATCGAGGAGAAAATCTGCTGCCTCATCAGGGGCATGTCCAGGTATTGTAGGGAGGTAACACACTACTGAGCCACATTTCCTTGTCTTGCAGCATTTCCACTGAAGCTGGATCAGCCTGAAGTTTGATTTTCCACTTTGATTTTGAGTATCATTCCAGATCCAGACCTCCATTGGGTATGAATTATTTTTTTCATTCATCATTTTTATGTTAGATTGTTCTCAATGCATTCCTTTATTTTTTGAGCAGTGTATTTAACAGCAGCATCAGGCATAAAGCGTCTAGTGGCATTTTCTGGGTTGTTGTAGATAGCTGAATTTTTTCCGTTTGAACTTGCAGCTCACGTTGCTGCCGGTATGCTTTTAGAAATGTTTGATTACTTGGCCAGTTGTGAAATTTGCATATTAAAGGTCTGCCCCCTCTCCCCCTGCTCCCTGAGGATTCCCATTCTGTGCAATTGTTTGACTACAAGTGAATCCTGTAGTGTTTCTAGAGCTAATACAGATGCTAGATCAGTGCGTCCTCAAGAACAGCCTCTGGAATGCCCACGAATCTCAAATTGTTCCAGTGTTCTCTATTCTCCAAGTCAGCAATTTTGTCCCTCAGGCTTTATAGCAGCCACTGGTAGTAGAGATGCCATCCAGCCTTGTTATCTCCTCTTCTATTGATGCTGTTCTCAATTCTAATTCAACAATCGCCTGAGAATTACTGGTAATTTGGGCCACAGCAACTTTAATGGAGGCCTGTATGATGTCTACCTCTTGTCCAAGGTTGGCAATATAAGTTTAGACCTCTCATGTGCCACTGACCATGCTTGGTTATAGAAACTGGAAGGAGAGGGATACGGTTTTGATTCACCATCTGATGGTCATGATGGAGCCTGTGACCTGCTCTCTGTGGTCTTTCATGGCTTGAGCCTGATTCCTCAATTGGACCAGGTCACTCTATTGGTTGTAGCTTTTTAAACAAATTTGTCCATAATTTATGAGGACACCAAGGTTCTTTGCCAGAGGTTTTATTCGTGTGAGGAGAATATTGGTTTAGTTAGGCGGTTCCAAGGCATATAGTGTGCAAGTAAATTATCAAGAAATGTGGTCTCCGAGCCGCTGACTTAGTATTGGAAGTCGTGCAATGACGATGCTGACAGGTGATATGGTGCAGTTGAGGTGCACAGCAAACCCTTCAAGACATGTAAATACTATTTTTTAGTCTGTTGCATTCAATGTATCGAGCTTAAGGTCGAAAATAACTTTGCATTGATTCTGAACATACGAGTCTTCTAAAAGAGTAGTCTTGTAACAGCATGACCAATTGGAGACGCTGTGGCGCTGCACACCGTCTCTGTGGGGAAACAGAAGAGAAGCAGAGATCAAAGTTAAATAACAAGGCATCTAGTTCTTCTGATGATCATCAGGTGGCACTAGGAATGTAGAAGGTAATACAGGGACAGTGAAGGTGGTTAATCAAATACAAATAAGAAGTGCTGTGATGACAGGCAATCGCCACGTGGTTTAATAAAGTTGTCTAAAGCGCTGTACTCAGGGGCGTAACTACAGGGGTAGCAGTTGCTATGGGGCCCGGTGGCTTGGGGGGGCCCCGCGGCAGCTGCTACCACCTCTGCTACCCCTGTGATCCCGCTCTGGGCCCGCCGGCAGTGAACACAACAGTTCACTGCAGCGGGTGCAGAGCTGCCCTCTCTTAATTGTATGCACGTCCGTGCGACGTGCATACAATTAAGATGAACGGCGGAGCAGGGAGAGCTGTGCGCTCCCTGCCCCTGCCGTACATCGCTCAGCAGGCGGCGCGGCGGAAGTGACGTCACCGCGCCGCCTGCCGAGCTTCCTGTCCTCGGCCCCAAGCCTAAAGCAGCAGGCTTGGGCCGGGAGGAGACGGAGACGTCGGGGGAGCGCGGCCAGGTAAGTAATAAGCTCCGGGGTGGGGGTGGTGAATACCTACAGGGGGGGCTATAAAAGAAGGGGGTGGGGGAGGCGAGAATACCTACAGGGGGGCTCTAAAGGAAGGGGGGAGAATACCTACAGGGGGCTCTAAAGGAAGGGGGGAGAATACCTACAGGGGGGCTCGAAAGGAAGGGGGGGGGGGGTGAGAATACCTACAGGGGGGCTCTAAAGGAAGGGGGTGGGGGGTGAGAATACCTACAGGGGGGCTCTAAAGGAAGGGGGTGGGGGGTGAGAATACCTACAGGGGGGCTCTAAAGGAAGGGGTGGGGGGGGAGAATACCTACAGGGGGGCTCTAAAGGAAGGTGGGGGGGGGGGGGGGCGGGAATACCTACAGGGGGGCTCTAAAGGAAGGGGGTGGGGGTGTGAGAATACCTACAGGGGGGCTCTAAGGGAAGGGGGTGGGGGGGGAGAATACCTACAGGGGGGCTCTAAAGGAAGGGGGTGGGGGGTGAGAATACCTACAGGGGGGCTCTAAAGGAAGGGGGTGGGGGGTAGAATACCTACAGGGGGGCTCTAAAGGAAGAGGGTGGGGGGGTGAGAATACCTACAGGGGGGCTCTAAAGGAAGGAGGTGTGGGGGGGGTGAGAATACCTACAGGGGGCTCTAAAGGAAGGGGGTGGGGGGTGGAGAATACCTACAGGGGGGTTCTAAAGGAAGGGGGTGGGGGGAGAATACCTACAGGGGGGCTCTAAAGGAAGGGGGTGGGGGGGGAGAATACCTACAGGGGGGCTCTAAAGAGAACTATACCTACAGGGGGGCTCTAAAGGGGGGGGAGAACTATACCTACAGGGGGCTCTAAAGGGGAGGGGACGATACCTACAGGGGGCTCTAAAGGGGGGGGAGAACTATGCCTACAGGGGGCTCTAAGGGGGGGGGTGAACTATGCCTACAGGGGGCCCTAAGGGGGGGAGACCTATCCCTCCAGGGGGCCCGAAAGGGGGGAGGAGGAGAACTATGCCTACAGGGAGCCCTAATGCTTGGGGGGGGGAAACTATGCCTACAGGGGGTCTCTAATCTACAGGGGGGACTATTCTGCCTACAGGGGGCCCTAATCTACAGGGGGGACTATTCTGCCTACAAGGGGGCCCTAGTCTATAGGGGGAACTATTCTGCCTACAAGGGGGCCCTAATATACAGGGGGGGACTATTCTGCCTACAAGGGGGCCCTAATCTACAAGGGGGGGGGGGGACTTTTCTGCCTACAATGGGGCTCTAATCTACAGGGGGGGGGGACTATTCTACCTACAAGGGGGCTCTAATCTACAGGGGGGGAACTATTCTGCCTACAGAGGGGACTATTCTGCCTACAGGGGGCCCTAATCTACAGGGGGGCTATTCTGCCTACAAGGGGGCTCTAATCTACAGGGGGGGGGACTATTCTGCCTACAAGGGGGCTCTAATTTACAGGGAGGGGGAACTATTCTGCCTACAAGGGGGCTCTAATCTACGGGGGGGGGGGACTTTTCTGCCTACAATGGGGCACCAATCTACCTACAGGGGTGGCCTAAGCTACAGGGGGCCCCCATTCTACCTACATAGGAACCCTAAGCTACTGCCCGGGGGCCCGAAGCTGCCTACATCTCCTCAAGCTACCTAGCTACTGCCCGGTGGGTACTAAGCTACCTAGCTACCGCCCGGGGGCCCCGTTGTACCTACATACCGACTGGGGGAGCCCCATAATTACCAGGGGGTAATTCTTACCATTTGGGCCATTATAAATGGGGAGTTTGTATATGAGGGGAGGGGGCACTCACTTGGGAAAATGATTAAAAAAAAGTGAGGAGTCTCAGGTATTTGTGTTGTAAATTCTACAGGGACGAGTGGTGGACGGAGGAAGTCATCATGGAGGTCTGGACCGAATAGAGAAGAAAAGAGAAAGTGAACGACTCCTCAGACAAGACGTCACCTGTGAGGCCCTAAATGTAAGTAAACTATTTGCAAAGCACCTGTATATCTGGTATCTACCACTATATGGTCACTGTATGGTGGTTATATACAGTCTGCAGAGCCTGTGTACACTAGTATATACCACTATATGGTCACTATATAGGTCTTTGTGTACTGATCAGTAATAGTGTAGGGGTATTATTCAGTCATTATGTGGTGGTAATTTGTGGTCATGTTCTGGCGGTATAATCAGGTCCTCATGTAGTAGTGTTATTGGTAATGTTGGTCTTAGTATAGTGGGATTTGTTTGGTAGCAGTATGATGGTGATATGTATGGTGAGATATTTACCCTTTATATTATCTACATTATCTAACTGCATGTCCTGGTAAATGTTCGTGGCCAGGGAGGTGGGCGGGGGGGGGGCATCCAAAAGTTTGCTTTGGGGTCCTGGCTTCTCTAGTTACGCCCCTGGCTGTACTGTATTTTTTTCTCTGTGATGCATATATATTTCTATCCTCACACAATTTGGGGGTGAAGCGGTGAGTCAAGACTGGACTGTGTGGTCTGGTGTCAGAGACTGCCAGTGCAAGACACCCCAAAACCAGTAGGAACTAGATGGTTTTTGGTGCTAACATTAACTATTTGCAGCTATGCCCAGGCACTGAATGGTTAGTTGTCAAAAGTCTCTCAACTCATGGTCCCTGGCTCTGAACTCCTGTCTAACCACCTCAAGATTCTCCTCTAAGAGAGGGAGGGGACTCACACTTCTCAGGGTTTCATGGGGCATAGGACTGGGTGCCCGAGGTTTGTATGACTGCTGATTGTGCCCTCTGGTCTGCCCAAGGTGGTGTTAGTGGGCTAGCATTACCTGCTATATGGTGAGTTGGGATTCCGAGTGGTGGACCTCATGCCACTATTGTACAGGGCCACCAGCGCTGTCCACCTCCTCAATGCCAGTCCGCAGCACCTCTGGGATGCTCAGCGGCGCGAACGTTTGTTCTGGCCAGTCGGGTGTCTGATACCCCTGGAGGCTTGTGCAATGATGCAAGCGAGCATAAGAAGATTCACCAGATGTAGACACCATAGGTCTCACTTCCACAACGGTCTGTCGCGCTGGGTCACTGTTCTGACAGGATGGATGGTGTTCCCACCTCTGAAGCTGTCATGATGCTCTGTGTCCCACCGAGCAGCGCCCTGTCAGGATCGGTACTGGGTGCTTTGGCTACGTCAGATGATGTGCAGGTCACATGTCCACCTCCAGAAATCCGGCAGCGTCAGGCATTGAGTCAGTAGCGACTAGTGTCATGTCCTTCTCAGCAATCCCATGGGATGGTAGTAAGCAGATGTGGGGACCCACTTTAAATGTAAGCCACAGCAAAACCTCAGTTATGTCTCCATGTGTAGCGATGTGCACCGCACTCAGCCTAGGGGGAGTACAAAAACACCCCTGCCACTGGGTAGTGTTGATTGAACAGTAAAATGTTTGAGTCGAACTGCGAACAGTAGTTGTGTTCAGTTCGAGGTTCGACTCGAACCCCATTAGCGTCAATGGGAGAAGATATTTGGGTTAATTTTTATACCTATACAGGTGAGGAAAAGCTGTAATTACCATCCATAACACTAAACTGAATGTGTGGAACAACTTTGTGAAGAAAATTTGTCTCTAAGAGTGACAGAAAAAATTGAAAGGCTAAAATATTTCATACATTGCAGTTGCTAACTGAAAGATGAGGTCAGCTTGCAAGCAGGGGCGTAGCTACAGGAGGTACAGTGGTAGCAGCTGCTATGGGGCCCTGCACCCTGAGGGGGCCCAATAGCCCCACTGACATATAAGAAGACACCGATATTGGAAATGGCACATGGTAACTGGCAGGAGCCATATTTCTCTTTTTGCACAAGGGCCCAAGAACTTGAATTTACGCCGCTACAGGCTAGACAAGATTAGACGGCAGCACCATTGCTGGCAGCGAGAACATGCCAATGGGAAACATCGTGGTGCAGGATAACAGGACTTAGTACATTTCTTGGTAGTACAGGGGCATCTTGCAGGTGTTGGTGGGGTGGTAAAAATCGATTGCCTGCTGCGGCTATTTTCCATTCTACTGCTGCCGCGTTGCTGACATTGTTCCACTGTGACATTAGAATGTGAAGACGCAAAAGATGTCTCGAGTTGGTCAATGAGCACTGCCTGAAAATCCTGAATTCTACTGTCAATTTCTGTGGGTGGAAGGTAACTGCTCACTTTTGTCTTGTGACATGGATCAAGGAGGATGGACACTCAGTAATTGCTATTCATTTTATAGCCTTGATGCATGGATCATGTTGCAGGTACTGTAGTATCCAAGCACTCATGTCTGAGATGCTGCCGGGATCTCCCAAGCCTCGGGGTCAAGGGGCACTAACTGGATCTTCCTCCTCTTCATCCTCCTCCTGTAATCTGTGCCAACCTCTTACTACTGAAGGGTAATAAGCACCAGTGGTGTCCACCCCTGCCTCCTCATCCTTCTCCACTTCCTTATCCTGACTGTCACCAGACCACTGGCTAGCCTTATGCGCTCTACTCTGTGAGCTTAACTGCCGTCCTGCACCCACCCTTGACCTAGAACCACCACCTAAAGAAGACCTATACAATGTGGAAACAGTCGGGCCTTATATAAACTCCGGCGAGTAAGCTGTGTGTCCGCCTCCTCCTCCATCACTCTTGGGACCTAACGCTTGTTCCAGTAAAAATATAATCAGAATGGTCATGCTGACAAGGGCATCGTACCAACTGACCATTTTGGTGGCCTCTTCAAAACTGCCAAGTGTAATGGTTCACGCCGCGGTCCCCTGCCATGGACCGCCAGCATGTCGTGCCTTCCTTTTACTTGCCTTTTCTGTTGCTCCTGCTCCCTGGGGTCCTGTATGTGCACTGCGCCTCCTAGGGCGCGCATGCGGCATCTTCCTGTCCTTTATAGGTCCTCTGTCCTGTGCACCTTCCTCTTGACCTATGACCCTGGATATTAGAGGAAGTTTCTGTCTGTGCTCCTTTGTCAGTCCATTGCATTGCAGTTTGTGTTGAGCTGTATGCTAAGTGCTGTATCCATCTCTGAGCTCCTGCCAGCTTCTCAGGGCTGCTATCCTGGATTTAACTCCTGAGTTGCTGGTCCAGTTCCTGCTTTCCACCAGAGCTCCTGACTGTCTGTCTCCTGTTGTCTCTTCCTGCTGTGTCCTGCCGTGATCCCTGTCCAGTACCTGCTATGTATCCTGCTGTGTTATCTGTCCTGTTCCTGCCATATCCTGATGTTGCGTATGTCTAGTTACATGCTCTGTATCCTGCTATACACAGTTCCTGCTTTTCCTGTCTATCACCGCTTCTGTGCCTGTATTCCTGTCCGGCACCTTGGATGTCACCGCAGGTAGCCACCTCAGGGGTAGCGACCTGGGGTTTCCCGCAGCTGAGTCCGTCCTGCTTTGCGGCGGGTTCTGGTGAAGACCGGGGGCCCCTTAGACTCTGCTCCCTGGCATGGTCTCCATATACCATCTCTCCTGCAGTGATCACAGTGGACCCACACCTGGATATCAATGATCGGCGCCTCAGCATACGTTGTTTGCCGCCGGATCGTTACGGAATGGACCGACCATCGTCCACATCCGTTACAGAATGGACTGACCATGGATCCCGCCGTGCTGACCCTGTCTTTGTCTCTGCTGTTTCCTGCCATCTTGCCAGTCTATATAGTTCCCGCTGGTTCATGGTTCGCCCAGAGTGTCTGTCTGTACCGCTGGCTCATGGATCGCCTAGAGTGTCTGTCTGTACCGCTGGCTCATGGTTCGCCCAGAGTGTTTGTCTGTACTGTTGGCTCATGGTCCCGCCCAGAGCATCCGTTGCCTAGCTCATGGTCCTGCCCAGAGAGTCCGTTGCCTAGCTCATGGTCCCACCCAGAGCTCCCCCCATTTTGCATGGTGCCCCGTTTGTTTGTTCCTTCCATGCTCCTCCTTTTCTAGGTTTTCCCTATACTGGCCAACTTCAGCCTGTATTTGATTTGGGGGTTCCCCCATAGAAATTGCGGGCCCCTGACCTACGTGGAACGCCATTCTGTGATTTGGAGCGGTAGGAGGGGGCTTTGAGGCGGGGTTATTGTCACGGTTCACGCCACGGTCCCCTGCCATGGACCGCCAGCGTGTCGTTCCTTCCTTTTCTGTTGCTCCTGCTTCCTGGGGTCCTGTATGTGCACGGCGCCACCTAGAGCGCGCAGGGCAGCTTCCTGTCCTTTATAGGTCTTCTGTCCTGTGCACCTTCCTCTTGACCTATGACCCCTGGCTATTAGAGGAAGTTCCTGTCTGTTCTCCTGTGTCAGACCATTGATTTGCAGTTTGTGTTTAGCCAAATGCTAAGTGCTGTATCCATCTCTGAGCTCCTGCCAACTTCTCAGGGCTGCTATCCTGGATTTAACTCCTGAGTTGCTGGTCCAATTCATGCTTTCCACCAACGCTCCTGACCATTTGCCTGTCTGTCTCCTGTTGTCTCTTCCTCCTGTATTCTGCCGTGATCCCTGTCCAGTACCTGCTGTGTATCCTGCTGTGTTACCTGTCCTGATGTTGCGTATGTCTAGTTACCTGCTCTGTATCCTGCTGTACGTGTTTCCTGCTGTTCCTGTCTACCACCGCTTCTGTGCTCCTGTGTTCCTGTCCCATAGTCTCCAAAAAATTGGGAATCTCGCAAGAGAACAGAGAGTGACTTTTGATCACTATATTTACTATTTTGCCATAGGCAAACTTAAACTCTATCAGTTCTCTATCTGTAAAACACTAAAACGTAACTTTTATTTTATATAACTCTTAACCTCTATACACACTATTTAAAAACCTGATTTCAAACCTCATCATTTAACCCTTTCTGCTTCTGAAAGAAGGAATAGCTCCTTTTCTATTATTAAGTCTGGTGGAGCACCACCTATTAACAGGAAAGACTTATATATACAGCAAATTACTAGCTCCAGTAAGGGATCCCAAGCCTACTACTTGGGCAGTCGTCCCTAATCTCATGGACACAAAACAAATAAGGCCCCCTTGTGACACCCCTGCCGCAGCTGACACTTGTAGACAGAGGTGAGAAATCACAATTTAAAACGCCATATCTGACCTCCCCGACATGTTTCGCCAGCTAACCTGGCTTCATCAGGGGTTAGAGGTCCGATCACATGTAGTCTAAGCTCACTTCCTTTTATATCATATTAGATACACACCCTATTCAGGTGCTTACCAATTAGCCATCAGAGAATCCACATAAAGCCCACTCCTCCTTCCGCTCTCCTATACTTTGAAATATTCACAGATCGGATTTTATTTTGGGGGCGCTTTATTGATGATATTTTGATTTTTTGGGATGGTAGTGAAAAATTATTCATGGATTTTGTATCTAGACTCAATGATAATGAAATTGGGATGAAATTCACGTTTGAAATTCATCGGGAGAAAATAAATTTTTTGGATCTTGAAATTATGTTGGATGAAAACAAGCAGATTCAGACAAAGATATTTCGGAAAAATACGGCTACCAACAGTTTGTTACATTTTTCTAGCTGGCATCCACCTTCTCAAAAAAAGGGGATTCCCATAGGCCAATTTCTTAGGGCTCGTAGGAATTGCTCTACTTTAGAGGCTTTTAATGAAGAATGTATAAAGTTAAATGCACGTTTTCAGGCAAGGGGTTATCCGAAAAAATGTTTGAGGAAGGCGTTAACAGGGCTTTGACCAGTGATAAAGGACATTTATTAATCAGTAAAAAGAAGAAAGAAAAAACTGATTTAATTTGTTGTATAGGTACCTTTGATGATAGAGCCAATGAAATGAGGGGCATACTTAGAAGACATTGGCACATTTTGAGGGCAGATCCAGTATTCTCTGAGGTGATTCCTAAATATCCTAGTGTCACTTATAGAAGAGGAAAAAATCTTAGGGATGAATTTGTACATAGTCATTTTGAGGGAGATGGCAAAAAAACATGGTTACAGTCTCCGTCGGTAGGCTCATATCCCTGTGGTAACTGTTCATTCTGTCCATTCATATGGAAAACTAAAGAATTTGTTAATCCCATTAATAAGAGATTTGAGATAAGACAATTAATCAATTGTAAAACCAGAGGGGTGATTTAGGGGGCTATGTGTACTTGCCCCAAGATCTATGTGGGAAAAACCATACAGGAGTTTCGTCGTCGGATCTCGAAACATCTGAGTACTATTAAAACTAGAGGTGACACCCCCCCTAGCGAGACACAAGTACATAATGGTGAAATAGAGGTGCTTAAATTCTGGGGCATCTGTGTGAATAAGCTAAGGGAAAGAAAGGGCGATCTGGATGTAGTTTCGTTACAGGAAGAGGCAAGATGGATATACAGACTCAATACATTGAAACCTAAAGGCCTAACTGAAGGCTTTTAATTTTCAGCATTTATGTAATCTTGCTGATTCCCTATATAATAATTTTTGAAGAAACATGATATATGTGATTAAGTACGGTCAGTGGATATAGCACAGTTGAATATATGACTATAGAAACATCAGAGTTCACATAGGGTTTTTTCCTGATGTTTTAAATTGTGATTTCTCACCTCTGTCTACAAGTGTCACCTACTGCAGTGGGTGTCCCAAGGGGGCCTTATTTGTTTTGTGTCCATGAGATTAAGGACGACTGCCCAAGTAGTAGGCTTGGGATCCCTTACTGGAGCTAGTAATTTGCTGTATATATAAGGCTTTCCTGTTAATAGGTGGTGCTCCACCAGACTTGATAATAGAAAAGGAGCTATTCCTTCTTTCAGAAGCAGAAAGGGTTAAATGATGAGGTTAGAAATCAGGTTTTTAAATAGTGTGTATAGAGGTGAAGAGTAGTGTTGAGCGAATTTTATTGACAAAGTTGAAATCGGCAAGGTTTTTATGGGGATCGAAATTTTCAGATCATGCGATAATTAAGGTTAAAATCTGTGCATCATCTATTAAAATTGCGCCATTTTCGGCGCTTCCTGTAATTTTGGCGGCCAGCAAATCAGATTACAGAATAGAGCAGGGTGAGATGTGTGTGCGACGTCATGACTGGGATGTGTATGGTTGCGATTGGCTGGAAAAATCACATGACCTCGTATTACATAGAACAGCGTTTCCTGTTCAGCCTTAGTGTATCTCAGCGTCTCATAGGAATAGGACTTGAGCTCTGCCTGTGGCCAAACAGCTCAGCGAAATTAGTCTATTTCTGCACAGAGAAACCTCTACTATTAGCTGTGATCCTTCCAATTTAGTTAGATTAGAGATTTGAAGATTTTATGTAGTTAGCTAGAGAATTTTATAGCAGCATATACCGCTGGAAAGACACGGGGGGAGCAAGGGGGAGGGGGGGGGGTCCACAGGCGAACACAGATAAGCTCTTTCTATAAAGAACACTGGATAAAGTTCACCAAGATTAGTGTAGACGTTGCACTGCAATATCTTTATTATTAACAGTTTGCTATTGAAATATTTCCTGGATATTGGGCAGCCTGAACTTATACTGGATACACATCATTCTAGTAACTGCAGGTCGCCTTTTTAGGTGCAAAACTCCACTTTTATTATCAGTATACATTTCAGATAGGTGTTCATTTTCAATTTTACCAATTCCACCTGAGTTCATATATCCACCTAGCAGTTAAATTACAATCCAGCAATCTTGTAGTCAGCACAGGTTGTTTGTTGCCAAAAATAACGTGTATCATACGAAATCATAACAGATACGTGTTTTTTGACTTTTGCGCACCCAGCTTTGTTCATTGACGCAGCATCCACGTAAATCTTAAAACAGCAATTCTATAGTCACCACAGGTGAATTGAAAGGTGCAAAAAATACCGTGTATTATACGAAAACATAGCAGATACGTGTTTTTTGACTTTTGCGCACCCAGCACTGTTCATTGACGCAGCATCCACGTAAATCTTAAAACAGCAATTCTATAGTCACCACAGGTGAATTGAAAGGTGCAAAAAATACCGTGTATTATACGAAAACATAACAGATACGTGTTTTTTGACTTTTGCGCACCCAGCTTTGTTCATTGACGCAGCATCCACGTAAATCTTAAAACAGCAATTCTATAGTCACCATAGGTGAATTGAAAGGTGCAAAAAATACCGTGTATTATACGAAAACATAACAGATACGTTTTTTTGACTTTTGCGCACCCAGCTTTGTTCATTGACGCAGCATCCACGTAAATCTTAAAACAGCAATTCTATAGTCACCACAGGTGAATTGAAAGGTGCAAAAAATACCGTGTATTATACGAAAACATAACAGATACATGTTTTTTTGACTTTTGCGCACCCAGCTTTGTTCATTGACGCAGCATCCACGTAAATCTTAAAACAGCAATTCTATAGTCACCACAGGTGAATTGAAAGGTGCAAAAAATACCGTGTATTATACGAAAACATAACAGATACATGTTTTTTTACTTTTGCGCACCCAGCTTTGTTCATTGACGCAGCATCCACGTAAATCTTAAAACAGCAATTCTATAGTCACCACAGGTGAATTGAAAGGTGCAAAAAATACCGTGTATTATACGAAAACATAACAGATACGTGTTTTTTGACTTTTGCGCAACCAGTTTTGTTCATTGACGCAGCATCCACGTAAATCTTAAAACAGCAATTCTATAGTCACCACAGGTGAATTGAAGGTGCAAAAAATACCGTGTTTTAAATACGAAAACATAACAGATACGGTTTTTTTGACTTTTGCGCACCCAGCTTTGTTCATTGACGCAGCATCCACGTAAATCTTAAAACAGCAATTCTATAGTCACCACAGGTGAATTGAAAGGTGCAAAAAATACCGTGTATTATACGAAAACATAACAGATACGTGTTTTTTGACTTTTGCGCACCCAGTTTTTGTCCATTGACGCAGCTTCCACGTACATCTTAAAACAGCAATTTTATAGTCACCACAGGTGAATTGAAAGGTGCAAAAAATACCGTGTATTATACGAAAACATAACAGATACGTGTTTTTTTACTTTTGCCCAGTCCAGATTTGTTGATAGACACCTTGCAGTTAAATTTGAATCCAGCAATTTTGTTTTGATTAGAGGGATTTGAGAATAGCTGTGATTTGCCGTCTTTTAATAAGAGACTTTTAATAATAGACTTTCCAAAACTATTCCATACCTTCTCAAATTTTTATATTTCTGAACATGGAGCGAAATGCAGGTGGTAAGCGAGCAAAGAGGGGGTTAGCACATGGAGGTAGAGGTACGAGAGAAGGTGCTCCTTCCAGTGCTGGCGACAACACGTATGCCAGCGGATCGTCAGTTGCAGGACCGTCAGGCCTGTCATCGCTGGGTCAGGGCCCTGTGAATCTAAGTAACGAACATCGTCGCCAATCTGTCCTTCAGTGGTTAATGCAACCTGTATCTAGCAGTCTTACCTCCTCGTCCTCCCAGTCACGGCCACAAATGTCGCCATCAGCATCATCAGCAGCATGTCCAACATAAAGCAGCCCAAATGTCAACTCGTGTACCCACCACTGTGGATAATCCATTGTCTGAAGACCTCTTTGATGACAAAATGCGGTTGGGGTCAGAAGGCATGTTAAAAGATCAAGAGGATGATTAAGTCTGCTCTGACGCCCAGTTACTGATGCCATCAGAGGAGGTGAAGGAAGCCGGTCAATCGGCAAAAATCCCGGGCGGTCGGCAACGCCTTGCAGTGCCCCTTGCTTGTAGCCCGCAGCTTCTGGATGCAGAAAGTCAGGACGACCAAGTCACCTGTGTTGATGATGATGATGATGACGACATTGCGGATCCATCCTGGTCTTTTCCGCAGAATTTGCTTGCAAGCGCTTCATCAGTGGACGAGGAGGAAGACGATGGGGTAGTGTCAATACGGGTCCCGCCACAAAAAGGGAGAGGGCGGTCGCAGAAGTCCGCTGATATGATTCCGCCAGCCACGGTCAGCGCAAACCCCGCTCCTCGCTTATCGCCGTCAAAAAGGTCCAGGACCTCTCAAGCCTGGGCCTTCTTTGAGCAAGCCTCTGATTCACCCAGCGATGTCATATACCGCCTTTGCCGTAAACGCATAAGTAGAGGCAAGAACCTTAAGTGGTTAACCACCACCAACATGTCTAGTCACATGCAGCGAATGCATGAGTTGAAATGGAGGGAACACTTGGCCAAAAAAGGCCAGACCGACGCCGGGCCTCCAACCACTGTCACACCCTCTGTCTCCACCTCCTCCTCCTCCGCCACCACCAAGCGTTCCTCAGCTGCCCATGTCTCTCAGAGTCATGATCAGGGATCAGCCTCCGCTTCAGCCTCCACCGTCGCCCGAGTACCACCAGCACCACCAGAGACCCATCCTACCCCTTCTCCTTCCGCCAGTTTGACGACCTGCATGCCGTACAGCGGCCAGTCTAGCAGCCAGCCTTCTGTCTTCCAGGTTTGGGAGCAGAAGAAACACTTTAACCCAAACCATCCCAAAACCAAAAGCCTGAATGTCGGCATTGCCAGGCTTTTGGCCTTGGAAATGTTGCCTTTCCGTCTGGTGGACACAGATGGGTTCCGCCACGTCATAGCCCTCGCCTGCCCCGAATACCAGATGCCGAGCAGGCATTTCTTTGCCAGAAAAGCCGTCCCTGCCCTGGCCAGCCACGTGTCATCTAAAATTTCAAGCGTGTTGTCTGCATCTGTGTCTGGAAAAGTCCATCTCACCACCGACACATGGACTAGTAAGCACGGCCAAGGCCGCTATATCTCTGTGACAGCGCACTGGGTGAGCTGGGTGGATGTCTCTGGGGGTGACGGTGGCTCTCAGGCTCGGCGCACGCTCTTCAAAACCGCAGGGATGGTGCAGGGCTCTTTCCCCCAAGTCCTCTGGTGGCATCACGTGCCCAGAGACACCAGGCCGTGTTGAAATTAATCTGCCTTGGAGACCGTCCACACACAGTTCAGGAGCTGTGGACGGCTCTCCGCAACGAGACCGAACGCTGGCTGGGTGACAAGAACCTTTTGCCAGGCAAGGTGGTGTGCGATAACGGGCGAAAACTGCTGGCCGCCCTTAAGATCGGTAGGCTGGAGCACATCCCTTGCCTGGCACATGTCATGAACCTTGTCGTCCAGAAATTTCTAAAGAGCTACCCAGGTCTGGACTGCCTGCTGAAGAAGGCTCGAGGTCTGATTTCGCACTTCCACCATTCGCACCCTGCTTCGTCCCGCCTGGCTGCGTTGCAGCGTCAGCTCGGCCTCCCTGTCAACCGTCTCATTGTTGACGTGGCAACACGCTGGAATTCCACCCTCCACCTGCTCCAGCGATTGTGGAAGCAGCGCAATGCCATTACGCAGTACGAAGTGACACATGGCCTGACAAGCAGCGGTGCGGACCTCGGGGTGTTGAGCCAATGAGAGTGGAGGCAGGTGAAAGAGCTCTGCACCATCCTTGCCAATTTTGAAGAAGCCACCAAAATGGTCAGTGCGGACGATGCCCTTGTCAGCATGACCATTGTGGTGATCTTAGTTCTGGAACGATCGTTGGACACTCTGAAACATCAGGTCCCGCCAGCGACGGAGGAGGAGACGGACACAGATGCAGACAAGGAGCCTTTCTCTCCGTCAAATCCACAAGGCCCGACAGTTTCTCAATTTTATCGGTCTTCATTAGGCAGTGGTTCAGGGTCCAGAGCTAGTGCAAGGCGGCACCTCAGCTCTCAGGGTGCATCATCTGAAGGAAGTCAGGGCTGTGTTGAAGCTGTGCCGGAGGAAGCGGAGGAGGAGGAGGAGGAGGAGGTATTCCTAGACACCGACGTCCCTGCCTTGGAAAGAGGTTGGCATGAATTTGAGGCAGATGAGGAAGATGAGTTTGCTAGTGCCCCTCAACCCAGAGGCTTGGGAACTCAAAGCTCCATCTCTCACATGAGTGCTTGGATGCTCCATTTCCTCCAACATGATCCTCGCATTAAGGCCATCAAAATGAACAACAGTTACTGGGTGGCCACCCTCCTGGATCCCCGGTACAAAACAAAACTCGGCACTTTCCTTCCACCCACCCAAATAGAGAGTTAAATGCAGGAAATGGAGACCTTGCTGGTTGATCAACTGGAGACATCTGTTGCGTCTGCTTCACGTTCTTCAAATGTCACGGTGGAACAACGCCAGCGACGTGACAGCAGTAGAGTGCCAAGTAGGCGTAGTGGCAGCAGCGGCAGCAGCAGGCAAGGTGGCAGAAGCCTAATGGGTGACGTCTGGCAATCTTTATTTACCACCTAACCAACGCATGCAATGTAGGCCACAGATACAACACCCAGAGACCATCTTAAGATCATGGTGCACGACTATCTGCGTCTCAACACCGATGTTTTTGTATGTGTTCCGGACCCAATAGACTTCTGGGTATCCAAAATGGACGAATGGCTCGCCACGCCATAGAGGTGTTGTTCTGCCCAGCAGCCAGCGTCATATCTGAGCGGACCTTCAGCACAGCCGGAGGAGTCATTACAGACAAACGCATCCGGCTTTCCACAGATAATGTGGATCGTTTGACTTTCATCAAGATGAATCAGGCATGGATCTCTGATGATGTTGTGGCCCCAATTTCCGAGGTCACCAATT
Organism: Phyllomedusa bahiana; assembly: GCA_025379985.1. Lineage (NCBI taxonomy): Eukaryota > Metazoa > Chordata > Amphibia > Anura > Hylidae > Phyllomedusa > Phyllomedusa bahiana. The sequence goes on along the minus strand of JAODAL010029074.1, from coordinate 7,495 downwards.
AGTTGCTGGTCTACTTCACATTCCTCTCCAAACAGAAATGGTCCTCTTGAAAAACTTATTTTTAAAATGATAATTTCTTACTGCAAATTTTATTCTCAATTCCCAACAGTTTATTTTGCTGGTTTTGCTGTGAGGAGACTAAAAGACACCAAGGTTTCATGACAAAACCATATTTCATTTACTCACTTCATCTTTAGAATTTTTCACATTGTCAATGTTTTGGGGTCATGTTGCCTCACAATTTTTAACAGTGGCTGAGAAGTCATATTTATAATTTTTTGGGGTCATGTTGCTGTGAGATACAGCAATAATCATGGTCCTTTGGAACAGAAATGTGGCTTCTAAGTGGCATTTCTCCTTCACAATTTTTAACAGTGGTTGATAAGTCATTTTTATAATTTTTTATGGTCTTGTTGCTTTGAAATTGAGAAATACTACATGTCCTTTTATAAAAAATGTTGTTTATTATTGACATTTGTTATTCACAAATGTCAAAAGTGGCTCATGGGTCATGTTTTGAATTTTTGGGGGCATTTTGCTGTGACATGCAGCTATACTACTGGGCCTATTCTAAAAAATGTTGTTTCTAACAGACATTTGTTCTTCACAATTGTCCAAAGTGGCTCAAGGGTCATGCTTTGAATTTTTGGGGGCATTTTTGCTGTGACATGCAGCTATACTACAGGTCCTATTCTAAAAAATGTTGTTTCTAACAGACATTTGTTCTTCACAATGGTCAAGAGTGGCTCAAGTGTGATGGTGCTGTCAGAAACAGGAATAGGTAGGACACTGTTAATGGACATATTGCAAAATGACTTGTTTTGCAAGATCTTTTAACATAGCTATCAATCCCTTTATTGAGACAACCCATTTAATACAATTAAAAAAGAGAAACAAAGACATGGTGGGATTCCATCCGATTTTAACAATGTGTTTTCTAGAATTAAAGTACTAAAAAACTTGCATGTACAAAATAGCTTGTTAAAAAAATTCCTCTGATTGTACAAGGGAGGTACAGGAAAACTTGACCAGATGTAGGTTATTCAGAGACATGGAGTATGGAGCACGGACAGAGAACAAAGTACAGAGATCCCATTTCCTCCAGCACGTTGAGTAAAATGAGAAAAAGAATGCCAAGATAAAGGGCACCTGGGTGTAACAGGAGCGTTAACCACCAGTATTTCCAAGTGAAGCTCAATTGGTCCACACTCATACGGAGGGGCAAGCGCTACCCAGGTATTGACTGTGTACTGAGGAAGGCTGGATTCCACACTTCCGCTTCCGCACTCTGCTTCAGCATGACAGTTTTCGTTGCTGCGTCATCAGGGCATTTTAACCTGCGTGTTAATAGATGACGGACGCCAGCCTGGGCTCTCACCGCACCCACTGTAACTCCGGCCCTGGGTCATGCTGTGGCCCAGGACAGGTATAGTCAATGTCCAGTTCAACTAAAATGGTGGTTGAAAGACTCCTTTTTCCGGCACTTTTTAAATGTGGGGGTCATGCAGGTTTGGGGCTCATGCTGTGGCCCAGGACAGGTATATAGACAATGTCCAGTGAAACTAAAATGGTGGTTGAAAGACTCCATTTTCCGTCACTTGTTAAATCTGGGGGTTATGCAGGTTTTTGGGCTAATGCTGTGGCCCAGGACAGGTATAGTCAATGTCCAGTGAAACTAAAATGGTGGTTGAAAGACTCCTTTTTCCGCAACTTTTATAATCTGGGGTCATGCAGGGTGGGCTCATGCTGTGGCCCAGGACAGGTGTATAGTCAATGTCCAGTGAAACTAAAATGGTGGTTGAAAGACTCCTTTTTCCGGCACTTTTTAAATGTGGGGGTCATGCAGGTTTGGGGCTCATGCTGTGGCCCAGGACAGGTATAGTCAATGTCCAGTGAAACTAAAATGGTGGTTGAAAGACTCCTTTTTCCGGCACTTTTAAATCTGGGGGTCATGCAGGTTTGGGGCTCATGCTGCGTTCCAGGACAGGGATATTCAATGTCCAATTCAAGTAAGATGATGGTTCAAATCATACTGCCTTCTGGCACTTTTTAATTTGTTGGTGATTCAGGTTTAAGGGTCATGCTGTGGTACAAGACAGGGATTGTGAATGGTGTGTGTTTTTTTTTCTGTGGCTTTTATAACCTAAGTGTGTTGCCTAAGATGTAGCACGTATCCATTTGACTGTTGTGGATGTTAATTCCAGCTTCTCCAGCCCTGTTTGGGTGTAAGAATGAAGGTGTTGTTGCTCTCCCATAGACTTTAATGGTCATCGCTCATAATCGACTGCTCACTATCGAAAAACCTTATCGATGGTGGCCGACTATCGACTATCGCCCGATGTCGATAGCCAACGTAATCGCTCAACACTAGTGAAGAGTTATATATAATAAAAGTTACGTTTTAGTGTTTTACAGATAGAGAACTGATAGAGTTTAAGTTTGCCTATGGCAAAATAGTAAATATTGTGTTCCTGTCCTGCACTTCTGCTGTCACCGCAGGTAGCCACATCAGGGGTAGCGACCTGGGGCTCCCCGAAGTCCATCCTGCTTTGCGGCGTGCTTCGTTGAAAACCGGGGGCCCCTTAAACTCTGCTCCCTGGCGTGGTCTCCATATACCATCTTGCCTGCGTGATCACAGTGGATCCACACCTGGATATCAGCGATCGGTGCCTCGGCATACGTTGCTTGCCACCGGATCGTTACGGAACGGACCGACCACCTTCCACACCTGTTACATCAAGGATGGTGCAGAGATCCTTCACCTGTCTCCACTCTCTGTGGTTCAACATCTCGAGATCTGCACCACTGCTAGTCAGGTCATGCAACATTTCATACTCCATAATGGCATTAATCTGCTGCCACAATCGCTGGAGCATGTGGAGGGTGGAATTCCAGCATGTTTCTGTGGCAACATGCTGGAATTCTATCCTCCACATGATGTGTCACGTATCAGATGCTTGACGGGGAGGCACAGATTATGCTGCAATGCTGCCACTCGCGCTGAAGCAGGGTGCGAACGCTGGAAGTGTGAGCTAAGATCTAGAGCCTTCCTCAGTACAGTAGACAGGGTAGCACTTGAGAAATTTCTGCACAACCAGGTTCATGACGTGTGCCAGGCAAGGGATTTGCGTAAATCTACTGATCTTAAGGGCAACAAGGAGATTGTTCCCGTTGTCGCACATCACCTTGCCTGGTGCCAGGTTCTTAGCACCCAGACACTGGTCGGTTTGAGTGTGCAGAGCCGTCCACAGCTCTTGACCTGTTGTTGACGGTCTCCAAGACAAACTAATTTGAGAACGGCCTGGTTTCTCTTGGCATGTGATGCTACCTGTCCAGGTTGGGGATCTGGACTCTTCACCATCCCAGCAGTGTTGAAGAGTGTCGGACGAAACCTGTCACCAGAGGCACTGTCATCCACCAATCTCACTCAGTGAGATGTAATGCCCTTGACCATGCTTACTAGTCCATGTGTCTGTAATGAGATGGACTTTGGTGGACACAGATGCAGCAAATGAGCTGGAGATCTTTTCTGCCATGTGGCAGGCCAGGGCAGGGACAGCTTTTCCGGTGAAGAAATGCCTGCTCGGCATCTGAGATTGGGTGCATGTCAGGGCAATGACATGGAGGAACCCATCTGTGTCCACCAGATGGAAAGGCAACATTCCCAAGGCCAACAGCCTGGAAATGCCGATATTCAGGCTTTTAGCTTTGGGATGGTTGGGGTGAAAGCATTTCTTATGCTCCCACATCTCGTACACAGACGACTGGCTGCCAGACTGTCCTCTGTATAGCATGCAGGTCCCACTGGTGGAAGGGGAAGGTGTAGGCTGTGTTGTTGGTGATAGGAATCGGCCGACAATATCTTGGACTGAGGATGGTGCTTGCTCATGCTGCTCTGGTACATCGGCAGCAGAGGACCGCTTGGGCCTGGAAGTGGAGGAGAAGGAGGAGGCAGAAGATGTCACGGTTGTTGGAAGCCCAGGACCTGTGTGGCCTTTTTTATCCAAGCTACTATTTCACAGCAATTCATGCTTTCTATGCATGTGCCCGGTCATGCTCCTGGTGCTTAAACTCTTAATATACTTTCCTTTACTGACGTGTTGATGGCAAAGCCGGCATATGACGTCAGTCGGAAAATCTGAGGCTTGATCGAAGAAAGCTCAGGCATCACAGGTCCTGGACCTCTTCAACTGTGAAAACCTGGCAGCAGTGTTCCCGCTGCCACCAGTGACCACGGCTGGCGGAGTAATGTCAGTGGACTTGTGTGACCGCCCTCTCCCTATCTGAGGCCAAACCCGCACGGACACTACCCAATCATCCTCCTCCTCCACTGATGATGCGCATGCCAGCTGCTGTTCAAAAAACCACGTTGGATCTGCAATATCATCATCATCACAGGTGACTTCCTCTTCCTCACAGTCTACATCCTCAAGTTGGGCCACAGCCTGCAGGAAATTGCTGACCGCTCAGTATTTCTGCTGACGGACCAGCTTCCTTCTCCTCCTCTGAGGGCATCAGCGATTGGGCATCAGGAGGTAAAACCGCTGGATAAAGGGTCTAATAACCACTGAAGGACAGATTGGCGACACTATTCAGTAAATAGACGCACAGTGAATTGAGTAAGCGATGATCAGACTGACAGTTCTGCAACTGACTATGTGCTCGATTGTGAGTTGTCCGGAGCACTGGAAGTAGTGCCTTGTCTCGTACCTCTATCTCCACTTCCTACGCCCCTTCTTGCTCGCTTACCACCTCTAGTTCTCACCATGTTCAAAAGCTAAATATTATAGCTCTGCACATGGCACAAGATATATATAATAAAAAAAAGAGATGTGTATAAATATATATATGTTTATCACAATAATGCACTGGTATATTTCAACATCATGTGGACTTAAAATCTGGTAAAATTACACTTTTTGGCATTGACTAAGATTTAGCAACAGAGAGAACTTCTCTCCCCGCTCGGCGTATTGTCTGAGCGGGGAGAGGAGACGTAGTTCTCTATGAGGACTGTGGATTACCACAATGACTCGGACGTATTTCATCCCATATTTCGCACAGCACGGCGTGAAATACGGGGTGAAATTCGTTCTATTTTAAACCATGTGAACATGGCCTAAGACACATCTAGGTTTTAGTGGGGAAAAAGAGGAAGAGAAAAATTTGAAAAAAAAAGTGTGGAAACGTGACTTTTTGTTCACTTTTTATTTCAATTTTTTTAAATGCCCAAAAACCACAATTTTGTCCTTTGGATTTTTTTTTCTTCTGTGATGTTCAGTGTATGTAATAAATGATGTTATATGTTAATATATTAGACTTTTACGGATGTGGCGATACCAAATATGTGTAACTTTTTTTAATTTATTATTTGTTTTTTTAACTTTAATACTCAGTAATCCTGGGGCACTTGACCACTAGTGGGCACACTTCCTTGTCCTACGTACAGCATTACTATTATACTGCTGTACATAGGATTTTTCATTCATTACCTATTACCATGGGCAGGGTGTAACAGGTGTACATGCATGGCAGCTGCAGAAGCCTGCATGAGGCTTCAGCTGCCATGGCCACCATCCGCCCCCTACAATTACATTGCAGGGGGGTGATTGGACAGAGGAGCAGTGCACATCCCTGCTCCTAGCAGCGCCCGACACCTGCATGGAGCGACCACCACTGCACGCACCAAGCGGCCACCGCCAGCACCCTGCGGCACAACCGAGCGCTCGCGGTCAGCATTAAGCGCTTGCTGCTCGGATTGAACACTCTTGGGCCGGCAGGTGACTGGAGTGCCGCGATGCTGCAGAAAGCCGCCGGTTTTCCACAGCATCGCAGCACTCCAGTCTCCTGCTGGCCTGTGAGTATATTCGGGCTATAAGATACACTCCTGTTTTCCCTACCGAAAAATATGGAACCTAACTAATCTAAATAGCAGCTTTTCCTGTCTAAAATTGCTAACAAACAAATCTTGTGCCTGCAAGAGAGCAAACAGACAGTAGTATGTACAGTACAGAGAGTGAGCTGAAAATGGCGTTCAGAACTCAATACAGTGAAATATATATATAACATGGTCATGTGATTTTAGCAGCCATTGAGAGGCCTACACCTCAGCGATGACATTTCTGACACTTCCCTGTGCTCTGCACTGATTGGATGGTCGCCAATACTGCAGAAAGGCGCTGAAAACTATTAAAATGGCATGTCGAATGCCATGGCGAAATCAAACATTTACTCGAATGAACAGTAAAATGTTCAAGTTCGAGAAATCGAGATGTTCGACTCGAACGGTTCGATCAACACTACCACTGGGTCCTTTATCTCCTCCACCAGTAGTAACAGATGTTTGGTAGCCAGGGAAAGTAGGATGTCTGGTAAAATAATGAACTTTTAATCTCTGTAAGAAGGAGCCGATTTAATATGCGACCATACTGGATGCCCCGCCTCATAATGTTATATTTTAATAGACTAGATATCAACGGATGCAACAGTACCAATTATGTGTTACTTTTGTTATTTATTATTTTATATTAGTAAAATGGCAAAAGGGGGGTGATTTGAATGGATTTTTTTAAAAAAAATTTAACTTTAAAAACTTTTTTATACTGTAATATCGAGTCCCCCTGGTGCTTGACCATTTCTACACCTTTTTACATTGTATAAACAATGCAGAATGGTGTTCAAAGATGGCCCCATTCAGGAGGTATAAGGCTATGTCTATATAGCACAGAAATACCGTCGGATTTTCGGCAGTTTCAGTATTTTGAATCCGACAGTACACTGTGGGCATAGACAGCAATGACAAACCCGTGCTGTAAACAACAGGGTGGGCCATTTATATGGATACACCTAAATAAATGGGAAAAGTTGGTGATATCAACTTCCTGTTTGTGGCACATTAGTATATGGGAGGGGAAAACTTTTCAAGATGGGTGTTGACCATGACGGCCATTTTGAATTCGGCCATTTTGGATCCAATTTTATTTTTTCCAATGGAAAGAGAGTCATGTAACACACCTTATTGAGAATTTACATAGTTACATAGTTTGTAAGGCTGAAAAAAGACAAGATGTCCATCTAGTTCAGCCTATTTTGCTAAAGTGTTGCTAAGTGTTTATCCAGAGGAAGGCAAAAAACCCCAATGAGGTAGAAGCCAATTGTCCTCATATTAGGGAAAAATTTCCTTCCTGACTCCATTCTGGCAATCGGAAAAATCCCTGGATCAACGACCCCTCTCCAGAATCCTGTCACTATAACTTGTTATATTATTATGCTCCAGAAATGCATCCAAACCCTTTTTGAACTATATTATTGAATTCACCATGACAAGTTCCTCTGACAGAGAGTTCCACAGTCTCACTGCTCTAACAGTAAAGAATCCCTTTCTATGTTATGTATAAAACTTTCGTTCCTCAAGATGTAGAGGATGCCCCTTGTTTAGATACAGTCCTGGGTATAAATAAATCTTGAGAGATCTATATTGACCTTTTTTTGTTTA
>JAODAL010029073.1:0-52230 GCA_025379985.1 Phyllomedusa bahiana | reverse complement strand
TTTTAAACAGTTTTTGAGGGAAAAAACCCTTCACTCTGTCTTTTTCCAAACCCACAGCCTAGAGATGCTCTATAAAAGGGGAAAATTTGGTGATTTGCAGCCGTTGGGCTTGTAAAGCCCCCATCGCCCCCGGCCCCATGATTTCAGCGGGAAATGTGCATTTTGTCTCATGATAAGGGTGAGGGAAACCCTCCCCCCGGGGGCCCTAAGGGATTTTGGGTTATGTGTTTAAAGATATCTTAAATTTAGGGGACTTATTTTTAAAAAGGGTAGGGGCCCAAAGGATTGGAAAAGGAAAATGTGGTCCCAAATATTCAAAAAGGGAGGTCAAAAAGTAAATCCAGGAAACTTTGGCGGAAAGGGTTTTCCCCTTTGTTGTGGGTAAAATTTTTGGGAAGGGGTTTTCTAAGAGAGCATCCTGGAGTTTTCCCCAAAATAAAAAAAAGAAAGGGCCGTTCCGCCTGGGTTTATGAAGGATCGGCCCTTTGTAAAAACAAATTTTTCCATCAGTTTTCCAATAAGGGAGTTAGTTCCAGAGGGTTCGGGGTGAGGAAATTTGGATTTAAATTAGTTTTTTTCTAAAGCATTTGATATTTTTGCCACATAAAAGGTTGGTAAAAAAAATGAGAATCTTGGAGGGGGGAAAATGTTGAAAGGGTGGGAAAAGAAACTGGCTCAGAGATAAAAAACCCAAAGGGGTAGAAATTTAAAGGGGGCATACTCAAAACGGGATCCATTTTTCCTAGGGGGGGTCCCACATGGTCAGTATTGGGCCCCCTATCCTCTTTAATATTTTTATAAATGTTTCTTTACTATGGTTTGCACAGTAGAATATTGCCCCTTTGCAGATAAACCTAACCCTCTGTAAAGTAATCCACAAAATATAAGGTTTAAATGTTTTTTATAACAAGGGGATCGGGATGGGTTGGATCCCTTGGGCAGAGAAATGGCAGATAAAGGTTTTTAAACCTGTTTAAATGCTGGGTTAAAAGGCACATGGGGAGGAAAAATCCATTACATGTTAAATGGAAAAAACACTGGGGGGAAAATGACATGAGAAGGACTTAGGGAAACCCGGTGGACAGTAAACTTAACTGTACAGTAACGTCAGGCCTAGCAGCAAGCCAAGGCAAATAGGATTGTAGTGTTTGTATTAAAAGGGCATAGATGCACAGTGTTGGGACACATTATTCTCCCAGTGTATACAAAATGTCACTGGTTAGACACACACATGGAAGATATTGTGTACAGTTTTGAGCCAACCAGTGCACAGAAAGATGTGTAGAGCTTGGAACATGGTACTACATAAGGCGGACAAAGATGCGCACTACCAATACCCAGAGAAAGATTTGCATGCGTACGGGTTATTTAGTTTTAGAGAAAAGATTGGCTTTGGTGGGGAAAGAATAAATATGCTTAAATATAATGTAAGGGCTCCAATATAGAGTTCTAGCCAAGAAAGGATTTATTTGTGTACCAAGGGACTGTGATCAAGAAGCAATTGGGGGCGTTCCATCTACGTCTTGAGGAAATAATTTATCCATAACAATTTCCTCGCTGGCAAAGAGTTACCAACAGTCTTCATCTGCTCGGTTACACAGTAAAGAATCTGTTTTAGCTAAACATAGACTGGGATTCTTTACTGTGTTTAGAGCAGCGGAGGACTGTGGCAAAACTCTTGCCAGAAAGAAATTGTTTGGTGAATTCACTAACAGAGTTCAAAAAGCCGTTTAAGTTTGCAATTTGGAGCGGTGTATAACTCTAACAAGACTCTTAATAGTTGTCTAGGGATTACTGGAGAGGGATCCAAGGAATTTTATTCTGATTGCCAGATTGGAGTCGGGAAGGAAGTAGGGTTATCAGAGGTGCAGTGACATCTGTCTCCAGGGCCTATATGCAGGATTGTTTGCTGTTATGTCATAAACGACAACAATAACATGAGTGTGCATATCGTCGTGCAAGAAAGCCCTATCACAACTTATACCTAGCAAGCCAGCACAACACTGGGAGTTCTTGCATAAGCTACATGACATTCAAAGTAGGAAGTGTTCATAATAAGTGGTTCTGCTGGATCTATCTCACTTTGTCCTAAATAACTTAAAGGGGTTTTATCACTACAATGATTAGCTTTCAGTACACAGGGACTGTTAAATGAAGACATTTTCTAAATACATTGGTCAATAGCATTTACTTTAGTCATTAGCAACATTTTATCAGCACACAGGTTCCTATGGTATAACTGCCTGTATAAGAAGGATTTCTGTTGTCTGATTTGCTGACAAAGAAGAGAGCTGGCGGGGGCAACTGTCACCACCGCGGGAGCTGAACTCTGAGTGATACAGATTAAGAAGATGAGCTGCAGTAACAAAGAGGTAGCATGTGCTCGTGAGGACATCTGAAAAGCATCTTTTTTAGCCTTAATCTTGTTAGAAAGAACAAACTCCCTCGCTCTGGGTAAGAGTAAAGGCTTGAAGTTAATACATGGTTAAGTACTGGAGTACATTTGTTTATAGCTCTAAAGAGGAATGTTTTAAAATGGTTTTTCCTTTTGTGGTTAAAAAAAAAAAAGTTTTTGAAATATTTTTTATTTTAACAGAGAAAATCTGGTAGGATCTCTGAAGAAACTGCATGTCCTCACTTAAATTATAAGTATGAAGAAGTATATTCCTGCACAGCACTCTCAGGAGAAAACTAACAATATCATGTACTGTACGCATCTCCACAGCTTGTCATCACTACTGATATGGTCGGTATAATTCCCCACATCATGAGGAAGCCATTGCTCCTGGCCCACTACTGATGGTTGAAGACACGTGCAGACGCTGTCATAAATTATTCCTGCCAAGCAATGAAGAACTTCTCATGACCCATATATGGTATGTGTATAAGTCTGGTGACAAAAAAGAAGAGATTCCCACAGTGGTCATTTCTGGTAAACTCTTTACAAATGCTGTCAAGCTTTTGACGCTCGCAGAATATAATTCACAGAGGGAGAAGCCTTTTTCATGTTCAGAAATGTGGGAAATCTTTTATTGGAAAATCATGTTTTGTTTAACATGAGAGACATTCACACAGGACGGAGAAGACCTGTTTTCATGTGCAGAAGAATGTGGGAAATCTTTTACACAGAAAACCTGGTTAGTTTACCACCATGAGAGAATTCACTAAGGAGAGAAGCCGTTTTTCGCATGTTCGGAATGTGGGAAAACTTTTTAGCTCTTAAACCAGCCTCTAGTTGCACACATGAGATTTTTCACCAGGGGAGAAGCTTTTTCATGTCAGAAATGTTGGAAATGTTTTACACAGAATAACCTAATTAGTTATACATGACGAGAATTCACACAGGGAAGAGAGCCATTTTTCATGTGCAAAATGTGGGAAATCTTTTACAGAGGAATCAACTCTTGTTAAACATTGAGATAATTCACAGAGGGAGAAAACCATTTCTTGTGCAGAATGTGGGGACAAATGTTTTACACTTAGGGAAACTCTAGTTGCACACATGAGATAATTCACACAGGGAGAAGCCTTTTTCATGTGCAGGAATGTGGGATAATGTCTTTTTACACAGAAATCAAATTCTAGTTAACATGAGCGACATTCACACAAGAGAGAAAGTTTAATGTTCCCTAAAAAGGGAAATGTGCACAGAATAAATGTAAACGTTTTGTTGACGAGAATGTCCCACAGAATGTGGGAAAATGTTTTGATATTTAAGCAAACCTGTATGTTCCACAAACTGAGATTGTCAATGGATATTTACTGGCTAGAACCACTATGGCCGATCACTAGAGCATTAGGTTTATGGGGATTAAGCGCAAGTCTAAACTACCAATGTCAATTCTTTGACCTCGCTATAATAAAGTTTCATCCAAATGAATGATATTTGGAGGAATTGAAACTTTCTTCCTAATCATAAAATACATTACAGGGAAATCTTATCCCTTTCAGGATGGGAACATTGCTATTTTTCCATCAAAACTAACCTTTCTCCCCTACTAACAGTCCTGTACTACATGAGTTGTTAGAATGCCTAAATCGCGCATACGGGCTCAGATCCGGATTATACAGGAGGATTACATTGCCTAACATGTTAAAATTTTTCAGAACTTTACCTATTTCTTATTCAGCTAAATATTTAGGGCTGTTCATTGACAGAATATTGTAATTACTGTGACAATCAAAAAAGGCCCAGAATGGTCCCCTCTCTTATTATAAGAGAAAATGTATTTGCCCGGGGTCTAGGCCAATTTAGATCTTATCATTATGTCGGACTGTCATAGACCAGTTAGGGAAAACGCACACTGAATCACACCTGCTTCTCAGGGCCTTCCCATTCTCTGACACTGTGTCTTTAACCTTGGCCACTGGTGGCTCTCACCTCCTGTGCCAGTCACATGGTTAGGCTGGACTTAGAACCTAGCTTCCGACTAACTTCCTAGAATCCCTTCTTCGTCACTTTTCCATCTCCCTCCTTCATAGCATCTAGCATCCCATAATGTACATTTGACTCCAATGGGTGACATTAGCATTGCTTCCACTAAGACCTCATACCATGGTCTGGGAATTATCCTTTTCTCAAATTGGTTGAGAAACGGTATAGTAACTTCCATTGTCCGATCACTTTAGGTATTACAAGTAACTCATTTTCTGAAAAGAGGAATCTTGAAGGACAATGTGTGGTTCTGACTGCTGTTTTAATATCCGTGGACTCTCTCCTGAGATATCATTAAAGGAACAGGATGTTTCTGATCTTCTCACCAAAAACCTCCCAATTTAATCCAATGGTTAACAAACTTAATTGGGAGAACTTAACATTAAGTGTTAACAGCACACTAGTGAATTAATATGTGCTAGGAGGAAAGGGTATTGAACCCAACTAGTAAATAATAATAGAAATCCTAGAACACACGCTTAATGGAATCCTTCAATCAGCTTGATGTCCCCACACTCCTCTGCAGATAGCAGTATTCCCTGACCCCTTGACCCTTTGGCTGCATTTACCAGTTGGAAACCTATAAGTTTCCATCCACTCCTAATATACAAAGCCCATCTGTATGTTTCTAGGTCTAATTAGGAACCAAAATTATTTTTACTTACCAAATGACAGAATAATGAGAGAGAAAATTCTTATATAGGCATTTTTATTACTTCTGCAAAGTGCAAGAGAGCTTTCATCAATTTCCGATTAGTATTTTGGTAGCTGCTTTGCCCTTAAACTATTAGGACTTGGGTCAAACATTTTGGATCCTTCCAGTCCCCTCTCACAATGTAGTTGGTAGGATTCTTGGCCCCACTTCCTTCTGACAGAACTGGTGTAATTGAGCCATGTTTGGAGGTCGCCTTGATCCGCCCTGCGCTTTTCAGCTTTGCCCATAAATTTCCAATATTAATTGAGATCAGGGTTTGTGATGGCCACTCCGACAACATGTGACTTGTTTGTCTTAAGGGCCACTTTGTAACCAGTTTTAGTAGTAGGCTTCGGGTAATTGATCACATTGGGCGACCCCATTTCTGCCCAAGGCTTTAAATCTGGGCTTATGTCTTGAACTCTTGCCTTCAGTATTGCCACATAATATTCTTTCCTTCATGATGCCATCGCTCTTTTGTGAAGTGCACCAGTCCCTCACTGCAGCAAAACACACCCAAACATGATGCTGTCACCCCGTGGTTTTTTTTACAGTTTGGATGGTGTTCTCAGGCTTCCAAGCTTCTCCCTATTTCTTTTGTACAGTGATGAACGACAGCACCTTCAGGAATCTGGAAATTGCACCAGGGATGGTCACACTTGTGGCAAGGCCACAATTCTCTTCCTGAGTACTTCTTGGCTTGATTTCTTTAGACTTGTCCCATGATGTTTACACACATAAGCAGTGTGTTTCATGTGTGCGTTAAAATACATCCACCAGTTGTGTCTATAACTCAGATATCTGCCAATAAACTTATCAGAAGCTTCAAAGACTGACGGACCTTCATATGGGTGGTCCCCAAATTTGTAAAGGCGGAGTAATCCCAGTGTTTGGAAATTTTTGACATTGCAAGAAAGTAATAAGAATGCCTTAAATTCTCTCTTCATTATTCTGCATTTGGCAAGATAGAATATTTCGGTTCACGCTAATCTGACCTAAAAAATGTGGAACGTTTATTCTGGATTTTCATAGTCAGTAGGACAAATAATAATAATAATAATCTTTATTTCTATAGCGCCAACATATTCCGCAGCAGATTTACAAAATTACAAGGGCTAAAACAAACAGTCTTACACATTAAAAGTACTATACTAAAATGAGACACAAGGTGTGAGGGGCCCTGCTTCGTGAGAGCTTACTAATCTATTATGCGGTGTTATGGGTGAAGACATACGTTTAAGAAGTGCTAAGATGTTTACAATGTGCCGGCCATGTTTAGTGATAAATAGGGGTGGTTTACATGAAAATTGGATGAACATGCCACCCCAAGACTGTACCATCTATATACAGATAAGTGCCGGTGAGTGCACAAGTGCAGGGCAGTGGAGTACAGATGTATGTGATAGCAGTTAGGGATCTTGGTCGGCCAGAACGAGATAAGATGTATTTTTCAGGGCCCTCTAAAAATGTGAGGGTTGTGAATGTGCCTGATCGCCCGCTGGTAGCATATTCCAGAGAATTGGCTTGCCGCAAGTGTGAACATCTTGTAGGCGGGCATGGGAGGTTCGGATGATTGAGTGAATGTAGTCATAGATCATCATCAGCAGAGAGGAGGAGCTGGGTAGGGCGTGGGTAGACAGTGACTAGGGAGGAGATGTAGGGAGAGGAGCAAGCGCTAGTGGAGAGCTTTAAGGGTGAGAGTGCAGAGTTTTATACTGTATTCTGCTACTTGGCATGGGCAACTCAGTGCAGTTGACTGACACTGGGTAGGAGGCATCAGCTTATAGCGGTCTGGAGAAGGAAAAGTCAAGCTGGCTTGCATGCATTCTGGACAGATTGGAGAGGGGTGAGTTTGCAGACGAGGGAGAGCCGATAATAAGCAAGGAGTTTGCAGTAGTCAAGACGAAAAAACTGCAGATTGGGGGCTTTTATATAGAGGGATGGAAACATGCTGGGTTCAACGTTTGCTCTCTACTTCATTTTTGTCCTACCGTTACCATTGTGTCATTTGCTACAATATTCATCCTCACGAACTTATATTGATAATCTCTTGCCATAAATCTGATTTACTTATGAATAAGGTGCCCAACCCGAACCGAAACGTCCAGAAGAATCACACCTCAAATTCATCATCATTTAATTATTTTATTTTACATATGGATGTAAACACTTTCTTCGTACCTTTCTACATGTAATGACCATTGGATATGTGTATGATAATTTTCTTGATATACAGTAACATACACCTCTCTTGAAAGCATCATTCGACTGAGCAATGTCCTGTGGATTGCTAATATTATTTAATTGGGTGAAAGAGACTTGAGTGATTTACTCTTTTCTGACTTCAGAATGGAAAAAAAAAGCCATAAAACAGGGCATCTGCAAAAACTCGTTTATTGGACAATACCTGGGAGCTTTTAGCTCGGTTCCCTATGGTACTTTACCCTGCTCATCTTAACTCACCCTAGTAAAATTTTCCTAATTCTCTCTCCTGTACTGCGTGCGGTAGGATCGTGTGGTGATGCCTAATTACCTATGTGCCTGTCCATGGTCTAATGTCGCCTTTCTGTAGCTCAGCACTTAGCTCAAGTGTCCATGCTCCGTAGGCCAGGAATCTGCTCTGTTTCTGTTTGGCGATAGCATCTGAGGACTATGGAAGCATGCTATGCTGCTGTAACATGTTGCCTCTAAACTAGTTCTAGCATGAGAGAGCGCTTGGAAGTCCCGAGTCGTGACATCTGTTGGGTGAGAATTTCACCTTTATCAAGAGACGGCAATGATATAGTCATCTGATGATACAGGCAGGTTGTCTTCTTTATATTCTTTATGGACAATAAAGATGGAGCAAAACACCTACATTATGAATGTCCAGCAACATTCTGGCTGATTACATTCGAATATTCAAATGTCCAGTTTTTAGTTAGCTTTGGACTGATATTGTGTCATTGTAAAAGGCATGGTATCCTAAGTAGTGTATGTTATAGCTGTTCACCATATATGGCTCTCAGGTATTTATTTCTATATACAAGTAATGGCATTTTCCAAGCAATTATCTCACTTTTCTTGCATGAGGAGTTAATGTGACCCTTCATTCCTGGGACCAACTTCTCTTTATAATCCATGTGATTTATGTATATAGAAATAAAGCATTCCTGCTACTGTTGGAGGGGCGACACCAGACGACATCCCTCATACTGGATTGGATTGACTACTAAGGGATATCCTCAGTAGACCATTGCTGATATCTCTATGTTCTTGAATATGAAACTGTGTACTAATAGATCACAGTAGGGTGACTGAATTTATACAAATAAATCGACACAAATGCTTATGTAGAAAGAAGTTTCGTTAATAAATATATAAGAAAGTAAAGAGAGTTGATATATGATGTAGATGGCGGATATAAGTTTTCTACCTTTTGAATACATGTATATATGGAGGAGGGACCTCATGGACTGCCGCTGCGATACTGCGATTCTTATAAAAAGAAAAGGCAAATGGAAGTGAGTGAGTGATCAAACTGTTGTTATCAGCAGAGGACAGGTCTAGAAGGAGGGGCACAGAGTAATGGAAGAAGCAGATGACTGACTCTAGGAGTGAGCACAGATGCAATTGGTGAAGGAAGAGGATAGATCTAGGAAGAGGAGCACATAGTAATGGAGAAGGCAGCGGGCAGGTCTAGGAGGAGGAGGAGCACAGAGTAATGGAGAAGGCAGAGGACAGGTCTAGGAGGAGGAAGACACCTGAAAAATATTTCACGAATCCGCTCATTCCTTAACCCTAAACATCCTTCTCTATGGACTCCCATATAATACTCTTGCTACCCTTCAATCCATCTCAAAATCTGATGCCCGTCTGTCTCCTTGTTTCAACCTCTTCCTCACTGTTCCTTTAATTCTCCCTCTGTCAATCCCTGCACTGGCTACCATTACCCAGCGATTCAGTTAAGTTACTAAACCATGACCTTACAAATGCTCTCATAACCTTTCCCCCCATACATCTTGTGACTTAATCTCCAGATACCTCCCCCTCATGCAATCTTAACTTCCTCACAGGACCTTCTTCTCCCTACTCTCCCTCTTGTCAAGCTCCTCACTCAGCCATCTCAAGATTTCTCTCGTGCCTCCCCCCATACTCTGGGACTCACTCCCCAAAAACATCAGACATCATCCCCCACTTTACCAGCTCCAAAAGCAACCTGAAAACCATCTCTTCAGATTGCTACGACCTAGGAATAACCTCTGCTGTCACTATACCCTCCACAAAACATGTCTGCCCTCCACCTTCTGTCGCTTTCCCTACTTTCCATTGTAGATTGTAAGCCCTTCGCGGGCAGGGGTCTCTCTTTCCCCTCAGTACAGTTGATATTCACATACTGTCACATTGAAACTTGTCTGACTTATGTTATGTTGTAAACCCTCTTGAATGTACAGTACCCTGGAATCAATGGCTCTTTAAAATTAAAATAATAATCATAATTTATATTGTTTCTAAGAGGGTTTCTTTCTTTTCCATCCAGTGTGATGCTCAAAAATAATTTGTCTCGTATATAATGGCAACAGACAGAGCCCCCTACCTGCACATTTCCAACCTTCTGCAGTGTAAGGTAATCTCCGAACTATTGTGCTATGCTGATTTGTTACAACCCTTATCTGGTTCTGTACCATAATTGTGGTGTTGTGCATATCAAGCATATCCCATATCATGTATTTAAGTTAATTAGTGGGATTTTACAAACTTATCCACACATGTGCATGACCCTCATAGGGGTATAAGAATAACAAGGTGCTGACTATTCTGTTGCCCTACACTTGTCTGGACCATATGTGACCTACCATATGGTCTCTGTTTGTTGTTTGTAGTCCTCTTGTTTAACATGTGTCTAGGAAACGTGGTGGATTTACATGTCTGTAGGTAATGATAAATGTAGCTGAGGTCAACCTAGGCCATCCACTTCAGGGCGACTTGTATCCACAAACCTAACAAACTTCAGCAGGAAAATCAAAAAGGCTGAGTGTATGACTAACATCAGCAGTGTGCTAAGGCTACAGGATTGTCACATTTTAAAAATACACCATCCTTGTGTAAGCCAAGAGGGCTACTCAGTATCGGCCTCTGGGTTTCCACAGGTGGAACTTCCAGGTGTATAACGGAGTCTTCTTTGCATGGGAGATTTCCTCGGAATTCATAAAATTTTATGCAAATACTAATGGCAGTAGAATACGCCTGATTTATGAACCCGCTCTACAGGGGTCATTTAATTCAGGCGCCATTCTAGCGCTAGGGCGGACAGTTCTGGTCTGGCATATACCTACTTTTGAAGTGGTATCATGTGTTCCAGCTGTAAATGCACCAGAATGCTTGTGTTGTCACTTTGCTACGGTTCTTAATGCCACCGACCTCCCGGGATTGGCATGTTGGAGTTTTAAAAATGTATGAACCGGGGCATCTTCCTATTCATCATGCCGCCACATAGGTTTTATTTACTTCAGTGAACAAGCTCCCATGTTCCCAAGTGGTATTGTGTACTATATCTTTCCAGGAGGGGAGGAGTTTAAATGCAAATCTAGGTGTCTCTGGCAAGCTTTTAAACTCTTATCTGCAAACCTCAGACGGGAATTTCTCCCGAAATTGTCTTGGTCATACTGTAAGAATGGAGTTTTATACCTTTTAATCAAATTATCCTGACTCCAGTTGTTATCTCTGTTCAAATTTCATGTGGTATGTGTCTCTGCTGAGAATAACCGATATCACACACCACAGCTCTTGCGTGATGTACATAAAATCTGTTTTAGCTTACAGGAAAGCACAAGTGAACTTATTATAGGCTTGATACGCGTAATGATATGTTGTGTTAATGTCATAATTGTCAATGTGTTGTATAGGCTGATATGTTCAAAACACAAACAAGTTATGGTCATAAATCGGAATATAGACAACAGGCCGGATATTTCTGAACGGCGTAAGGCATCATTAACAGGATATCGTGACTAAAACAGGGGTTTTCTTGTTTTATCAGGATGTTAGGCCAACAGGTTTTTTAACAGGTTTTCCTTTCATGGGCATGAGCAATAGAAAAGTATGGGAAAGTCACTTGTGTCATCAAATGGGGTATTATTTGGAGGTTTAAAATCTTGGTTTCCCAGCAGATCCACAGCAGCGATAAATTTTGATATCATCCTGAAGACAGAATCCATGAGAGGCCATTTCCTTGCTGTATGAACAGTCACAGGCAAGATGTAGAGGCATTGTGAATTAATATATGATAAACTGGATTAAGGTTGATAACAAATAATTGCAGCTGTAATAAAAGTGGATTAGCATAAAATGATTAATAACACGATTTAACAAGAGAAATGATGACGTCTGATGCCAGAAACTGAGATTTATGTTTCCTAAAATCATTAACTGACAGTCCCCCCTAAAACATTAAAGTCTGTTCTGATGTTCCCCCTAAAGGTCGTATGTGAATGATAAATGTCATGTTTTTTTTTATGCTATTCCCCAACCGAGCAAGGATGGATAATGGGTACTGTCCTTGGGACAGCTGGGTGAACCGATGGGGGCGAGTATTTTAACCCGCTGCTGAATCACTGCCAGCTGTGCTCCAAGGTGGCGTAACTAAGCGACTGTCAGCCCTTTCACAGAGCCTTTGATGGTAAGGATGACTTTTAACCATCGACCGCCAGGTGCTACCTCAAGAGCAGTCCACACAGGCCAGCGACAATCTCATAAACCTTTCAATGTGAACAACCGTTCTCATTTAGAGTGAACCTTGAGATGGAATATGTTCTTCCAGTGCAAGTAAATCCATCCTCTTCTAAGTTGTGGCGCAGGTACAGATTGCTCTATACCCTTCTTGATAAAAAGTTCTTGAACTTTCCGGTTCCGGCATAGTGTGCATGAGCAGACACTGAGGGGAAGAGCTCTGGAATCCGTTCCCTCCGTACACCACCTCTCCCCGCACAGTAAGACTTTACCAATCAGCATGTTTTAAGGGCAGGGACAGCAGGCTCGCTTCGACGAACGAGTAGTTTGCAAAGCAGCGGGGGAGCAGGGTGGATCATTAACTCCGACAGGAACTTTCGCAGTGACTGCTCTGTAGCCATAAACACTGATAACAGACTGGGAGGGGGAGCCGAGCCCATGTCTACTGAAACAGGGATGCAGGATACTGTACCCTGATTTACTTCGAAGTACCCCAGCTCCAGGCTGTAACCCTCAGGATATCTTTCTTAGCTGTTACTGAACAAAACAGACAAGAAGTCAAAAATGGCAGCGATTACTTACCAGCACTTCAACAAACAACAAAACAAAGCCCTTATTTTGTGGCACATGTCAAATAAGCCACTTAGCAGCACCAGTCTTGTTTATAAAGAGACCTGTCTATTGAGAGCTACAAGCGTCGATCACAATAAACACCACATAATCCTTGCAGCTTCCTAAGACAACAAACAAGGATATCTAGAAATGTGTCAAATCATCAATCTAGGACATGCCAGGGGTACTCCATCCTTTAAAGAAGAGCCATATTGCAGAAGGCCAGCTCCCTGACAGAAGCTTGTGACATAGCTTGGTTGTGACATACAGTGACCACTGATACATTGAAGCTTAAATAAAGAAGCGACCCGCGTAGTAGTTATTTCCGCAACCCAAGGCAGCATGGTGTCTATAGATGGCGCTCCACGACACCCTGCGGCTCACAAAAAAAAGTGTCAGGGCTGCAGCAGGTGGGCCCCAAGGATTCCCCCAGGAGAAGGTGCCGAAGAAGCAAGTGGAGGAGATCTAACTCCTGGGGTTCATCCTGGGACTGTGACACCCTGCAGCCAAAAAATTTTAGGCATACCCTTAAGAGCCACAGGAATTCATCTGCAGCTACTAGAGGCCACAGTAACGCTCAGTCACTAGCCTCTGTCTCAGCACACATTCTCTCGTCCAGCAAGCAGAGGTTTCTACTCATGCTGCGCAAATTACTTGAATTTGAAACAGAGAGTTGAGTGTGTGATGACGATATTTTAGGGTTCGCAGAAGTACGCATAACAAATTACTGAGAAAGACAATTCCGTTACTGGAAGCTTACATAGTAGAGGACATGGAAAAACAACTCAAGGCGGAGAAAACTTACTAAATAATAGGGGTGCCTGAGTCAGTTAAACCTCTGAATTAACCAAACCTCTGCTAGACAAGTACGTATTATATACAACCTATAGACAGGCCAGACTGTGAAAGTGGACTGAGGGCCACACAGAATAGGCCGACCCTAGAATAGACTCATGAGGATGGAGGTCCAGACAAACTGAGGCAGTTAATAGTCTGAAGTATCTGGACTTTGCTGAAAAACTTCGCGCTTTTTCGCAAAAGCATACAGGTAAAACAGCATGCCTAGGTGACAACTTGATGGGGAGAAATCTAGCAATTGCTAATCTTTGTGGATTACACAGTCGAGGTGTCTAAAAAGAGAAAAAGAGAGCGTTCCGTTCAAGGACATGTGTCAGCCTCTCAGTTAGGAAAAAGGTGAGATTTGTATTGCAGTATCCGGCGGTTCTAAAAATTCTCCCAGAAAATGGAAAACCGGCACTATGCAAACGACCACAGAAGAAGCAGAAAAGAAAACTCCAGGCGACCATGTTTCAGCCCTCACAATCTCCAAGGGGGGGGATCATGGAGATTCAGAGGCTGCAGATAGCATAGGACTCTCTTACAAGGAATCGGGGAGGCCGACCAACTCGATGAACATACCGGGCTACCAGGATCAGCTGCGGCGCAACAAGGAAGAAGTGAACTATGGAGGGAGTTTTCACTTCCGAGCGAGCAGTACACGGCTCTATTAAGAAGATTGGGTCGCTGTTTAGCAGACTCATCTCACATTAAGCTTATTTTTTTGGCACATGGGGGTCACAGACATTGACCTTTTTAGGATAAGTCATGTTAAGTTTCATATTCGGGGAGCTGATGTTGTATTGCAATTTGTGGGGGAGGAGGGGCGAATTGGACGGTGGGTTTCATTTATTGAGAACACACGATGATTGTGAGTAGATATACACTTGTTCTTGATCATCTTGTACGAAAAAAGTGAAGCAGCAAACAGGATGAGGTACGGAGAAGGAATGGAGTGTTGAGAATTCAATGTTTGGGCTTTTACAGTTTAAAGTGGTTGGGTGGGTTGGAGTCGTCAGAACCAATACTCCATTCAGTTAATAGTTCCGATTCAAATTGTTAACCATGTTAGTAAATTATTAATTGGAAACGTCAAGGGGCTAGTTCCCCTCTTAAGAGGAATATGGTACTGAGGCATCTTAAAATCAGAAGTGGGGACCCATGGCCCTTGCTTCACAAGAGGACTACCTAGAGAAAGTTGATTTTAACCGTGTCCAGAAAAATTATGGGAAGGGATGGTGTGGGATTACCATGTGTTTGAATGGAAAGTGGGAGTGCTTATTTTCTTCTCAAGAATGCGTGGCCTGCAAAACTGCTCCAGACCCAGAGAGAGGGATGATGCCGGGAGGTGGATAAATGCTTGTGTTAGATTACGCCATCGGGTGTCATTAGCATATAGTAATTATAATAGCCTCCACAAGGGAATGTCACTTTTTTTTTGCAGATCTAGAGCAGGCGGATTACTCCCAGAAGATAATAGTGATTGCTTTTATGGAGGAGGACTTTAATAGCATAATGTGCAATTAGAAGACAGGAAAAAGATGGCAGATTCTCTTCCTAGGCAGGGGGTTTGATAGTGGGATTCCTATACTAAAGATCTTTGTACAACACTCAGGGTAGATGCATGGGAGATTATCCAACCCAGCTGGAAAGAAAGTTCACACATTACTCCGCCATGCTATGGTGCGTGACTTGGTCCAGGATTGATTACTTCTTAACATCCCATCAGCTATCTAAACAAGTGGGATGGGAGCGGGTATAGGATACCCTGTAGTTATCTCAGACCACATCAAACAAATTAGTATTAACATACAGGAAACAATCCCTTGAAAGTGGGACTGGCATAGATTATGGAGACTCGCCCTTTGTCGTTAGTGAATGATTAGCAGTTTAGAGACTTGTCCTTAGAGGACTGGTGGAGGACTATGAACAGGATATTCAATAGGGCACAAAGGGTATATTTTGCTATATTGGGAAGCTGCAAAGCAGTATTCAAGGGGGCCGTGTATTATGGCATATATGACATCTAAGAAAAATAAAATCTCCAAAGCAGTGAAAGAGGCCACTGATCAGCTAAGAATGATGAATACTCAATTCCTACAGAATCCCTCAGCTGCCAATAAGGAAAAGTGGACACAGTCTAGGGCAGCGTTTGAAATCCAACAAGGCAGATTGGAAAATCTTTTTAGTGACCAATTAAGAATGTCACTGTACAAGCATGTTATAAAGCAGGAAAACTCTTAGCCGACTTAGTGAGGGGAAAGAGGGCACATACTTGAGCACACACTTGAGCATGAAAGATGGAGAGGGCAACTTGTCAAGGAATCCCAAATTAATTAATTCGACCCTACAAAGGTACTATGCGAAACTCTACTCCCAACCCCCATATGAGTTGGAGAAGAGGAGAATGTTTCTAGAGGGAATTACATTGCCACATATTTCGGAGGAGCACCAGGAATTTTTAAACGGGGAAATCTCAGAGGAGAGAAACTATGGAGTGCGTGACAGAGGGTCTTTCATCCGGCAAAGCCTCCGGCAGAGTGATGGGTTTTCAGGTGACTTTTACAAGATACTGAAGGAAGAGGTTTCCCTAAATTAATAGGGAGGTTTTTAGACGAATCATTAATTAGAGGCGATGCTCCCACAGGAGACATGGCATTCATAAAAAATGTCTTGCACAAGCAGGAAGGGGATTGCCACATTACCGGGATCTTATATGACCAATTTCCTTAATAAAATCAGGATGTGAAATTGTTTTCAAAAGTCATGGCGAATGATTTGCATTAATACTCCTAGCAAACTCATAGGGGGATCACGAAATGGGGTTTTGTAAAGGGTAGTCTCAATAGTTATATAAATAGACCAAATTATGAAATACATTTTTTCGTTGACTAAAACCAAATAGTCTTGATATAAACCAATCACACAATTCTAAAAATATGTTAGAATAGTATGGCAAAGTATACGTAGTTTAGAATGATCAGTCCATGCCCTCCTTGCAGTATGCATGCATCCGATTAGGATAGCTGGGAGACGCCAGACACCATGTACGAGACACAGCTCAGCAACTTTCGACAAGGTGTTTTCCCTTCTTGTCAAGCAAACTTGTACCCTATCCTAAAATAAGACAAATATAAGTTTTTAGAGATAACTCTGGAGCGCGACCTGAGACACATCCGAAAGTTTTTTAAAACTTTAAAAAGCCCATGCATATAGCCAAATGGTTAACTCAACGGTCTCTCCAGAATTTAAGCAAATGCGCAAGGAGACAACAACAAAAAAAATTGTTTGAGATTTGGAACAACAGAGGGGAAATTCTTACTCTAAAGAAAACTGCTTGAGGGACCAGGGAACAAGCTTATGAGCTGGGAAATGTTGCAAAGTAAATACAACCTGGGGAAAGGGCATATATTCCAATATTTACAGATTAAGAATTTTGTCAGGACTAAATTGTCCAACACCAATAACTTGGAGGAAACAGAGGCCTTCCAGCATATCACAAGAAAACCTGATGGTATAGGGACCCTAGCCAAGATTTACTTTCACCTTCTGGCTTGGTCCTCTGTGGGGACAGCAATGACGGTCTTCAAGAAATACGAAAGGGAAATTAGTGATCCCGATCTCACAGACAAAATTTTGAATGGACTGGATCTAGTTAAAGGATCAACTGTAAGTGAAATATGGAGGGAAACCCCATTTAAAATTGTGCATAGAGCGATTTATGCCTTCAACATTCCCTTTGACAAAAATAAAGAAGGTAGAAGCTATCTTAAAGCTTGCCCGAAGTGTGGCCTGCAAAAAGTGGGATTACTGCATTGCATATGGGAGTGCCCACATATACAAAACTTTTGGGAGGAGGTAACTCACTTCATAGATAAGGTGGGGGGTACTAAGATTCCCCTAGAACCACAGAGTTGCATTTTTCATTATGTGCTTAGACCCACAGACAGGGATATGGAGGTAGAAAATTTGTGCAAAATTAAAGGGGTACACCTGGCATTACTAGCAGCAAAAAGGATCATTATTTGACGCTGGTTAGAGGAGAAGCCTTCGGATTTAAGGGAGGTCAAGATATCACTAAAACAGCTGCTGTTTCTAGAAAAATTAGATACGGAAAGAAACAAGGAAAAAATGACTGGAGACTTTTTTAGGAAATGGAAACACTTTATTGAAGAGACATATAACAGGCAAGAAATTATAGATAACATAGAACCCTTTAAATATTCATCTTATCTACTGGAAAAATTGAGCAGTAATCTTGGGAGGCTGGATATAACAGTATGAGGGCTGGGGGTGGAGGGGATACTGCATGACAATGTTCTCGTTAACTTTATAGTTGTGTTGATCAACAAATCAGTATATTGGGGCTAATAAGGTAAAATAAAATGATAAAAAGTGGAGAGAACAGAGTGACACAACATACATCAGATACTACCGGTCTCACATTATTTTTTCTAGTATTTTAAAGCCATGTAACCTGCCTTGTGCTGTGAAAGAAAGATAGTTATATCATGTTTTACAGTTTGTGTGATCCCTGTAATTTCCAAATAAAACATTGTTGAAAAAAAAAAAATTATAATTTGGACACCGCACAAAGCTGGGGGATATTTTAGTCTCCGATATCAGATTGGCACAACCAATGTGGCTAATTGGATGACTCTGGCTTCAAAGACACATTCCAAACACCTGGACATCCACACAGATTGAAAAACTAAAAGACCCCCAGCTGCAGCAGATAAGGTAAATTTATACCTTACTTTTCGCTTCCAAATTCATGATGATTCCAAGTTTGTGTGAGATGTTTCTGATAAAGAGGTTCATTAATCATTAATTATATTAATGAGAGCAGCAGATCTCCTTTGGCATACGAACCTCAGGAAAATGCTTTTTTTTTTTTTGCTGGTGATGTAATAAACAATCAAATTGAAAAGAATTGAACAAAAAATGTCGTAGAGAGGTAAGCAGTATTGTTGTGACGTGAGTTTTTCTTAGTGCGAGGTGAAAAGCAACACCGAATGGTTTAACAGTGAAGTTTGTTTAAGAAAGTGAATGAGACCCCTAGTGGTTGTATAGTGGTGGTTAAAGAGAAAGTGAATAGAGAGAGCCCCTAGTGGTGAATTGGTGAACTGCAGTTTTTGTGAACAAGTTTTGTTGAAGAGCTGATTGTGTGGTAATGTAAAGGTAATGCCATTGTTATATTGTTGATGTCACACCCTGACGAGGTTATAAGGAGAACTTGTCCTGTGGCCGCCACAAGGACAACGCGTGCTATATCAAGCGGGCAGGGAGTACAGTTTGATTTGTGTTTTTTTTTAGGGAAAATGTTTTTCTGCCCTATAGAAAAAGAAAAAAAAGAGCACAGAATTTACATTCTTGCAGGCCAGAAATTGGGAAAATAGGAAATTTACATTATAAATTGGTGACACAAGAGAAAAGGACTAAGAGATTGATGGCATCAGAGGTTGTAGTGATGAGAGAAGGCAAAACAGGTGTTCAGAGAGTTAGAAGATTGCTGAGAGAGACAAAAATGGTTCTTTTTATTCCAGGATTCTTTGTAAAAATTAAACATTTTCAGCTAAAATTGCAGTTTGTTGGAAAAAATATTATTTTCGTTTTCACAGCCTAACACTTAAAAAAATTGTGAAACACCTATGGGGTCGATATACTCACTGCACCCCTTGATATATTCCTTAAGGGGTGTAGTTTCCAATATGGGGTCTTTTTAGAGGTTTTTTATTAAGTTTTAGCACTTTAGGGGCACCCGCAAACCTGAAATGGTGCAAATGAAATTGTAATAAAATGAAGACCCAGGCTGGTAGGTGCTATCCTACCTAAGGCTTGTGGTTGAGCCAAATGGCGCACTAGAAGCCACATATGGGATATCTCTGAAAATAGCATAATCTGTGGAATCAATATCAAGTTACATTTCACTGGTCACATCTACTGTTTTCCTGTGAACAATGGATAAAAACTGAAAGTCTGAAAAAAAGTGACATTTTGAAATTTCACCTCCACTTTGCGTTAATTCCTGTGAAATACCTAAAGGGTAAACAAACTTCCTAAACGCTGTTGTACATACTTTAAGGGGTGTAGTTTCTTAGATGAAGTCATTTATGGGGGTATCTAACATACAGGCCCCTCAAAGCCAGGACAGGACTGAACTGGTCCCTAAAAAAAATGTATATGGCAAATCTCCTTGAAAATGTGAGAAATGAGTAATACATTTCTAAACCCCCTAATCTTGTATAAAATAAAAAGACATTTAAAAACTGAAGCAACCTACAGTAGACATATGGTAGATGCTAGTTATAAACTATTTTGAGTGGAATAACTATCTGTCTGACATGCAGAAATTTTTGAAGTTTAAAAATGTCAAATTTTTCATGAGATTTTGATATTTTCCACACAAAAATAAGGAGTGTGCGGACCAAAATCTCTTACTAATTTTAAAGCACAATGTTATGAGAATACAACATAAACGTATCACTCTCTCACCCATAAAGCTCTCCAAAGCGATGCACCCCCCTACATCTCCTCCCTCATCTCTGTCTACCACCCTACCCGGTCTCTCCACAGCGCTGCACCCCCTTAAATTTTCACCCTCATCTCCGTCTACTACCCTACCCACTCTCTCCGCTCTGCTGATGATATCAGATTACATTCCTCAATCATCCGAACCTCCCATGCCCGTCTCGAAGACTTCATACGTGCGGCACCAATTCTCTGGAAACATGCTACCGTTGGCGATCAGGCACCCTCACAACCTCATAGCTTTAAGAGGGCCCTAAGAATACATCTTTTCAGTTTGGCCTTCCAGAATCCCCAATGGCTAACCCCCCACCCCCACTCTCTAGAGCACTCATTTTCGGCACTTATCTGTATATAGATGTGCTGTCTGGGGGGGCATGTCCATCTGAATTCTATGTAAAACAACCACATATTTATGTCACATGGCTGGATTATTGAAAATATAGCACTTCTTACCCTTCGTCTCATCCGTACACCCTAATAGATTCTAAGCTCTTGCGAGCAGAGCCCTCACACCTTGTGTCTCATCTGTAAGCAGCTTTTCATTGTGCAATGTATGTCTTTTTGTCTGTACCTACACCCTCCAAATTGTAAAGTGCTGCGCAATATGTTGGCGCTATGTAAATATAGAATATTATTATTATATGAAAATGTTCTCTATATCACATGGAAGGTAAAAGTATCAAAAAGTTATTCCTACAAAAAGTGACACGTCAGATTTAAATCTGGGGCTCTGTCAGGGAGGTGAAAACTGGCTCCGGCGGTTTCTGGATTAAACAGATTCTAGGGCTCCAGAAATAACCTGTGGCCTAAGTGGGCAACCACAAATTACTGGTTCCAGAGTAAAAGGGAGACACAAAGGCACAAAACACGGGAGATATTATCTAATGCTCCGGCCGCTGGTGCTCTAACTCCACATAATACTACATCGCAAACTAATTTGGGTGCATCCACAAAACAGATCGGTCAAACACAGCCCCTGGTATATGAATGTAGAGCAATGCAAGAGGCTATTAAAAGGATAATATTTATTATAAGATTAAAATAATGTAAATTAAATGGAAATAATAGGGCTAAGAGGAGCACAGAGGGAGACAAAGTAATAGGTAGGACAAGAGCAATATTCCCCTAATCATTCAAGGCAAACAGACAAAAAAGTTATTGGTCACAGAAAATGGTGCCCTCACGCAAATTTCAAAAATAAAAAATGTTTGGAATTTTTTTACGGTACCACAACATAATGAAAACAATACATGTTCGGATTTATCTGATTTGTATCAACCTGCAGAATACAGAGAACACATCAGTTACACCAAAGAGTGAACACCGTAAAAGCAAAACACCCGCAAACATGGCGCAAGTATCTTGTTTTTTCACATTCTGCCCCACATCGAATTTTTTTTTTGCCATTTCTCAGTAAATTCTATGGTAATATGAATAACATCATTAGAAAGTACATCTTGTCCCACAAAATAAAAGCCCTCATTTGTCTATGTAGAGGGAAAAATAAAAAAAGTTAAGGCTCTAGGAAGGTGGGTTAATAATAAACATTCTCCACATTCTGTGCAACTTCGCTTCAACAAAATCATATTTTCTGTACATTTCCTTCATAAGGAACATTACACCTTCTCTCCTGTGTGAATTCTCTCATGTCTGACAAGATGTGATTTATGTCTAAAATATGTCCCACATTCTGAACAAGAAAAAGGCTTCTCTCATGTATGAATTCTCTCATGTGTAACCAGAATCGCTTTCGTTGTAAAAGATTTCCCACATTCTGAACATGAAAAAGGCTTCTCTCCTGTGTGAATTCTCTTGTGTACAATTAGATTTGTTCTCTTTGTAAAAGATTTCCCACATTCTGAACATGAAAAAGGCTTCTCCCCCGTGTGAGTTCTCTCATGTGTAACAAGAGTTGATTTGTCTGTAAACGATTTCCCACATTCTGAACATGAAAAGGCTTCTCTTCTGTGTGAATTCTCTCATGTTTGACCAGACTCGATTTCTTTGTAAAAGATTTCCCACATTCTGAACATGAAAAAGGCTTCTCCCCCGTGTGAGTTCTCTCATGTGTAACAAGAGTTGATTTATCTGTAAAAGATTTCCCACATTCTGAACATGAAAAAGGCTTCTCTCCTGTGTGAATTCTCTCATGTGTAACAAGAGTTCTTTTCTCTGTAAAAGATTTCCCACATTCTGAACATGAAAAAGGCTTCTCCCCCGTGTGAGTTCTCTCATGTTTAACAAGAGTTGATTTGTATGTAAAACATTTCCCACATTCAGAACATGAATATGACTTTTCCCTGGTGTGAATTCTTTTGTGAGTAACAAGGTTTGAGTGGTTTGTAAACAGTTTACCACATGTAAAATTTTTTCCCTCTTTTTGGCCTGTATGAAGGGAAACCATCAGTAGTCGGTCAGAAGAAGGTTCCTCAAGATGGGAAGGATTATAGGACAGGTCTGTACTCTGTCGTCCTGGATGTACATTCAGGGTATTGCGGTTATCCCCTGAAGAGTGCTGCCTGATAGCTTCTTCTACTTTATAACTTAGTGAGGACATGCAGTTTCCTTCAGAGATCTTACAGAATTGTTCTGTTAAAATAAAAAAAATGTTTTAATGATTTTTTTTTACTTTTCAAACCACAAGAGAAACATTTTAAACATTTCCTTTTAGGTGGGAAAACTCCTGCAGTTTCATTAAGTTATTTTGGGAAAAGAACGGAGATAGATCCAGCAGGACAACTTATTATGACCACTTCCTACTTCCAATGTCATGTATGTAGCTTGTGCAGGAATTCCCTGTGGAGTGGTGACTTGCTAGGTGTGTAAGGTGTGATAGGCTGTCTGCACACTTATCTCTCGTTGCTGTTAAGAGTAAAAATGGCGAATATGAGAGTTGCAGAAAGGGTTGATTATTGGCTTTCACATATTCTGATCTGTTGGCGGCTGCTGTGGTGAAAGTGCATAGTGAGTGGAGAAATAAGACGTGGACAGTGCAGAAAAAGGAGACAGATGTCAGTACATCTCTGTTAACCCTACTGTGTATACAGCCCTGGAGCAGACAGGTGTCACTGCACCTCTGCTAACCCTACTGTGTATGGGACCCTGGAGAAGACAGATGTCACTGCACCTCTAATAACCCTACTGTGTATGGGGCCCTGGAGCAGATGGATGTCACTGCACCTCTGCAAAACCCCACTGGTTATGGGGCCCTGGGGAGGAGACTGATTTTAACCACCCCGGGGCATTACCCCTCTAATAACCAAGCTACATCAGCAGGAAAAGCTTCTGTTTTCCTGTAAGTGTCAGAATCAAACTTCTGATGGGCAAAGGGTTGTTTTCTCTGATTATTCACGTTTTCTGCTTCATGGAACAAACGGACATTGGCGTTTCCGGTGAGGAACATTAGAGAATAAGCAACATGCAACTATTGCTGGAAGGATACAAGCTGGTGGTGGCACCGTTATTGTCTGGGGAAGGTTTTTAGGGTGTGCACCTGGCCATTCATTCATTTGGAAAGTGTCCTCACCCAATTTCAGTATGAATCCTTTCTTACAGATCTTCTACACCTATACATGCTGATTATCTCTCCTGGGGAAGATAGGATAATGTGATATGACAGGTAGCTAAAAACGTCTGACATTGATTGGAAGAGCAGGACCAAGACTTTCCAGTACTACCATGGACCCTAGTGGAGGATTTGTGAGTTCCCCTGGATGGTGGTGTTGGCTCCATGGACCATCCAGCAGCTGTAGGATGCAGTCACCTCCAGCTACCTGGGACAACCTACCAGGACTTTATGGACTCATTCACCGCCTGTCTCGCTGCTGTCTGTGCTGCACACAACGGTCTCGCTGGAGATAATGATGGGAAATTCACTGTGTGATTTCTCATTACTTTCACCCCTTTTAAAATGAGAAAACCCGCCCGGTACTGCAGCCTTATAAATCCTTGTATAACTCTGTAACGTATCAGTGACAGTCCAGGATTCTGCTCTAAACTCAGTCATCACTTTTATCACATAAACCTGGACTGGATAAGATTCGGAGACGTACATACAAATCGCTACTTCTGCCCAAATTTGGGGAAATTTAAAGCTTTCAGTGGTTACTTATTAAATATCGGCACAACCCTGGTTCTCCTACTCCCGTTTTGTCCAAAAACTTCCAAATTTAGTATGCTGAAACTCGTTTAGTATTTTCTATCAAAATCTTTTAATACTTCAATGTTGCCAAAGGTCTGCAACTCTTCTCATAAATTTCATGTATAAAAAGATAAATAAAGTCACCTTTTTTGCATTTCGATACAAGTCCAGCCTAGCATCCTCTCCGGCACGGCTTAGCGAGCGATGCAGCTCCGGGCATGCGGCTTAATTCGCTCTCCGCTTCTCACATCTATCAGGGTCCCCTCGCAGCCGCCACAGCTTAGCAAACACTGTAGCTCCAAGCGTGTAGCTCATCACACCTGCTATGTTTCGGGTGAAACGCCCCCCTTTGTCAAGCATGCTGGGACAGCATCGTAATCACATGTATATACAAATTGCAATACACATGATTAAAAACAATGCGGAGGATAAATCTGGTCTGCATTATAACCAACCTATAGTTTACACTTTTATTTTAAGCCATATCATTAATATTCTCCTACTCCCTCTGAGGGGGGTGCTACAAGAACACGCTCCACCTACACTCTTCATGCAACCCCTTTGGGACTAAAGACAAACTGGTTGATCCAAAAAACTTCTCTTGGAAGTAACCATTTACTAATATCGTCTGAATTTTTTGTTGACACCTCCTGCACTGTGATTGGCTGACTGACATTTCATTCAACGAGAAATCAAAGAAGTTTGGTGAATCAACAGGAGCAAGACATTTTTATGAGGAACAACATAATGTATGGGACCTTAGATGGTGCGTTTTGGAGGAGGTGTCAACAAAAAATTCAGACGATATTAGTAAACAGTTACTTCAAAGAGAAGTTTTTGGAAGTTTTTTCAACCAGTTTCAGTCTTTAGTCCCAAAGCGGTTACATGAAGAGTGTAGGTGGAGCGTGTTCTTGTAGCGCCCCCTCACAGGGAGTAGGAGAATATCAGGTGATGATTAACAGAAGGTTAATGATATGGCTTAAAATAAAAGTGTAAACTATAGGTTGGTGTAATGCAGACTGCGAGAGGATCCTGATAGATGCGAGGAGCGGAGAGCGAATTAAGCCACACGCCCAGAGCTGCATCACTCGCTAAGCCGTGCCGGAGAGGTTACTAGGCTGGATTGTACCGAAATGCAAAAAAGGTGACTTTCTTTATCTTTTTATACATGATGTTTATGTGAAGAGTTGCAGACACTTGGCAACATTGAAGTATTAAAAGATTTTGATAGAAAATACTAAACGAGTTTTCGGCATACTATATTTGGAAGTTTTTGGACAAGATTCTGAGAGGCACAACCAGGTCTGACAATCAGGTCTGTCCTCTGCCCACACATCTGGCCCTTCAATACCAATGGGGCAGCACTTTAATACAAGTGGACATCATCTGGTTAGTGACAATCTCATCATGGCTATAACCAGATCATCATGAGACAAAGTGCACATCACCAGCTGATCTCATGGGCAGGACGATGTCTGTACGGCCTAACGGCTGCAGTCACCAGGTCTCCATACTATAGAGCATCTCTAGGATGTGGTGGAATAGACAGAGCAAGGTTTTTCATCAGAATCTGTAATAAAGGTTTCCATGACCTTGTTGTATCCAATTCACTAAGAATTCAGACTGTTCCACGGAAAGGTGGCCCTAATGAAGTGGCCCCTGAAGGCAAATCACAACTCCAGCCTCAGAAACACTGCAATAAGTGTCCATAATATATACAAGGGAATCACTTCCTCTCAGCTTCTATTTAAATGGGTTGTATATTTCATTAAATGGTCTTCAGAATAAGGGGACAGAAAACAAGTAACTTTGTAATTAGATGTCATTAGCAAAGCTGTCTTGTATTTACAGTTTTCCTTATCTTCTGTTTCTGTTTACACTGATATCCAGTGCTGGTCGAATCCCTCCTCCTTGCATTTCACTAGCCGAGAGCTCATTTACATTCTGTTCGGCCCCGGTCGGCTGTATTCACCGAGCTTACATTCTCTGCCTTTCACTCAAAAGTAAGGGACCGTCACATTTTCACTCTGCACAGCCAGAAGAAACAGAATAGCACTGCAGGGCTTGTACAATCAGGAAACATCATAATTGTCTGTCGATCCCTGCCTCTCCTGCATAGAAGGGAGATCTGTGCTGTTCATACAAAGCTGGATTCATTAACAAATCTCCAGCTGTGAGAGGAGAAGAGATCAGTGCTGAGTCTAGATTAAATGCAGTCTGTGGTATGTATACAGCTCTTACAAAATAAGACTGATAGGGAGAGACATGGTGACATGTGAACTAATAGAGGGGGAGGCGAGCCAGCACAAACAGTGAAGGGGGGATGTTGTCACCCAGCTCTGAGGGAAAGAAACACCCCTGCATTTCTAGAGTTGAGAAGCTGAGAGCAGTGTGAATCAGCAGAACTAAAGAAGCGATACATCCCCTTCACAAATTCTGACCTTAAAGGGAGTGTCTCGCTACAATGATTGGATTTTAATTAAAAGATCTTTAACAAACAAGCAGCTTTGCAATATATGTTCATTACAAATGTCCTACTGATTTTGAGTTATAACGGTTAGGAGTAGTGCATCAGCTTCTCAAATCTCTATAGCAGCCGACCTGTTGATCTTTATCTCACTGGCTGTCAGGTCTGATGACTCATCACCTTCTGAATACAGGTCAGAGCACAGAGCCCCTCCTGCACAGAATGCTTCTGTAGTGGAGGGAGGGGAAGGGCTCTGGCTTCTCTGTCTGTGTGGATTAACCCTGTGTGTGCCTGCTTCCTCCTGCTCTCTACACAGATTGAGGAGAGCAGAGGTGAAGCTGATCAATAGATGTGACAGCAGTGACCCTGTGTGTTACTATAATCATGATGTGTCTGTGGAGCTCTGACTATACTAATAGAACAGATCAGGGGGGCACGTGAACGGTTCATGCTCTGCTGTACTAGAGACACATCCTGAGTATAGTAACACATCCCAGCTGCCCTGTGTCTGTTCTGACAGGATTTGTTTGTTGTTGGAGATGTGGAGATTTGTATGCTAAGCAGGGGGTATAGGAACACTTACATCCCCCCCCTGCTCTGCTATTAGCAATCACAGCTTCACAGACCTCTCCACATTCACAGATCAGCCCTCTCTCTGCTGTCTCTTGACTGTGGAGAAGATCAGCAAGAGCCTGCAGCAGACCTAGGCAGGCACACACAGGGTTAACTCTGGCAGCAAACCCCCTCGCCTTCCCCCCTGCTGTATAGAAGTTACAGAGGAGAGCTGTCTGTGTGCTGAGGGGAGGGGGGGGAGAGGGAGGAGAAGAGGCAGACAAGAAGCACGCCCCTGAATTAAAAAATCCTTTGCCCAGACAATTGAAGCGGGTGAAAGCTTGTAATGAGAAATCCTTTAAGGATGAATGGTTTTCCCTTTTTTTCCCCAGAATTTTTATGCCCCTGACTATGGGGAAAAGTCATATTTACCCCCGGGGTTGGGGGTTTGTCCCGCGATGGGGGGCCCTTTCCCCCACCATTGAATGGTCGAAAAAACCTCCCCAGCTGAAAAAATGGAAGCGGACGGGCGTGTCCTGAAGCTACCGGCGCAATATAACTTCCAATAGGAAAATAGCTTAAGATCGGAGCGTGAAAGGGAGGAGGGGGTGGGGTTTAGTGGAAGACTTGATGCTCCACCCCCTCTTTGTGCAGTGTGTAGAGACTCCAGGATGTCAGCAGCAGGACGGGTGAGGTCCGGGGGAGGGGAGTTTAACTGTGTGTTTGTCGGGAATACTTGTGTGCATGTGTTGGAGGGGTATTTGTGGACGAATGTGTGCACAAGTGGGTGGGTATTTATTTGTGTGTGGAGTACTTGGGAGTGAGGATTTCCCTTGTGGGGGGAAATTGGTGTGCATGTGGTGTTTTTTATTGGTGTGGATATTGTGTTTGCGTTGTGGGGGGTACTTGTCCATGTGTGGGGGTGTATTGGGTGGTTTTTGTGTGTGGGGTACTTGTGTGGGGGTAAAAGTGTGTAAGATTGTGGCTGTTTCAGCGGCGGTAGGGTTAGAAGTTGCCCTTTGTTCCCGTCCTTGCTTTGCCTCTGTGGTCGTTTGGCGGTTATTAGGGGGCAGGAGACAGGCCACAGGACAGGAGAGAGACTCTGGCAATTGCCTATTCAGCATCCAGGAAAGCAGGGTGACGCTCCATTCCCCAAAGGCGGCATCCAGTTTTCCTGGATACTGAATAATCTATCCAGCCGCTATGCTTGTGTGTAATGTTTGTTTATCTGCAGGATCCCATTTGGACTACTTCGGATTCAGTGGACTATGTCAGATCAACCTTGTATCTATTTTTTCATATAAAATGGTTAAAGAGGGCTGGTATCAGGGAGTGTTTATTCTGTGTGCCTATGCAATTTGTGCGTGTGTGTTTTTTTTCCCATATAATTCCAGTGATAGTAGAGGAGGTATCTGACAGACACCTCACCATTACTATCACTCGAGTTTGGTGTCAGCGATAGTAATGAAGAGGTGTCTGTCAGATACCTCCATAACCAGCCAAGGTAAAACCGACAGCTGCAGCCTGATTTTATTAGAATGGGAAGGTCCATGATCTGGTCCCTTAACATTCTAAAAATACCAGCTCACAGCCACTCTTAAGAAGCTACCGCACACCAGAGGTCAGTTACCGCTCTTTCCAGTACCCTGGTGTGCTTGAGTATAGGGTAAAAGTGGACACGGGGGTTAGTGTCAGACTTGGGATGACAAAAAAACATCTGCTGGCTAACACCAAGTCCGAGCAGTAGCAATAGAGATGAAAATGTCAGATGCCACTATTACTAGCACTGGAATTAAATGAAAAATAAAAAAAAAAGATACAAATTTCACAAAAAAAACCTTTTATTTAAATAAACGCTTCCCGACATCAGCCCTATTTAACGATTTTATTAAAGAAATCAATACAATGTTGGTCTGACATAATCCAATGATTTTCTGGGGGTGTAGGGTAAGGGGGTTCAAGCTGCGCAATAAGATTCTGGGGGGTACAGTCTACAGCACAATCTCCAGGAGGATGGTCCTCTATCCCCCACCCCCAAAGAGATTGTATGGTGTACTCTATACTCCTCTTTTCCACCCCTTCCCCACCATTATGTAATGCATCCCAGTACCAACACAAAATACAAACCCCCATCACTCTATAACCTCTCCACCTAATACACCATAGTCCTCTCACTCCACCTATCATCCCAATACATTTTTACTTGCACCTATCACCCCATAACCTCCCCACCTATCACCTTATGTGGCTTTTGTGAAGAGGTGGCCACAGGTAGGGAAGTGCTAAAAAAAAATAGAATTTAAGATGTTTGTGTCCTAAATTTTGCAAGGACGAGTTGTGGCCTGAAGAAATCATCATGGTGCAGGATTGAGAAGAAAAGAGAAAAAGCTAAATTCCAGTCATAGAAGATGTCTCCGGTGAGTACCTATAAGTAACTGCACTGTAGTCACTAAACATCTGCAGAGCCTGTGTACACTGGTATCTACCACTACATGGAGCTAATGTACAGTCTGCAGAGCCTGTGTACCACTGCTTTATATCACTACATATCACTGTATGACGAAACAATTGGTTGTAGTGTAGGATTTAGGATCAGGCACAGTTTGCAGTATCTCTCAGCTCTTCCTGAAGGCTGAATAGGCCATCCAACAGTCTAGGAAACCTGGGTGATGCCAAAACCCTAAATTAGCTTTCTTCCAGAGCGTTACACAGTTAAGTTATCTTTTGTAAAGGGGATGTGGCTTGACACACAGATGGTGTGGTCATGCAAATGTTCAGGTCAGCACACATAGCGTGCCTCAGCTTCAGATCTCCCTAATGACCACTTTCATAAGTTGGCAAGTGTGCCTAAAGTGGATCTACTAAGTGTCCTCAGATCCGGCTGTACAGATGCAGTTGTTCATCACAGAAGGTGAACAACCATAACCTGATTCTAAGCCTCACGATAACAGGACCATACAACGCCTTGGAGAGAAGTCACCCTCCTCTGGCCCGCAACCAGGTATAAACACAGGATCACTGAAGAAACCTCTGAATTCATTATACTCTATATGGTCACATCTTCTGGGATCTATCCTTCATGTCAATCATCCTCGGCATCATCGCTCCTCATCTTCTCTTCTTCAGCTCCACTTTAGTATCAGTCAGATTTCTCACTGAGGTGCATATGGATCAATTCAGTACAGCAGAAGTGGGATCGACTAGGAGACCCCCAAATATCTATGAGACCATCTGTACTGCAGGGGGTCCACCCCCGTATACAGATTGTGTTAATAGGGCTCATTACCTGAGGTTCCTGGGAGTCCATTCTTTCTTCTGCTTCATCCTCAACCCTTAATATCAATCAGATTTTCCCCTATAAGAGACAAAACCGTGAAATAAGTGCAGATTGTTCCATTCTGGTCCATAGTTAGAGGACGACTTCAGACTCCTCTACCTGTGATTTCTTGGGGGGACATTTCCCTCTGGACAGTCCTGGGAATACTGAGAGACTGGGACATCTCTCTGCTGGATTCTCTACTGGATCCCATCTGTAGGGAGGCACACCGTGAGGATACATGGAGTGCGTAATACTGTCTATATTTCGTAATACATTCATCAAACTTCAATTCTATTGGATGAGAGTAGTGAGGATTAGTTTCTGGGTGACAGCACTTTGCTGTGTCTTTATCTCCTCTCCCGTTTGTTGATGTAACGGCGGTGTCCACCATCATGACCTCCTGGTACACGATCCCTGTGTCCTTCAATGTACTCCCACTCCTCCATGGGAGACATAGACAGCGACTTCCTGACACTTACAGGGAACTGAAAACAACAAGGATCCATCAATCATTCCAGACCCATCATCCCCTCTATGTTATGTATAATGTCGCAGTATTCCCTTCACCTTATCATCATCAGACCCCATCATCCCTGTGTTATGTATATTATACCCAGCTTTCCCATCACCTTTCATCATCATCCAGACACCATCCATCCTGTGTTATGTATTATTTCCAGATTCCTCTCACCTCTCAGTCAGGCGCTCAGTTGATACTGGTGGTCAGGTCTAGGAATAAATCCTTCTGTAATTCGGTGAATGAGGTGGAGGCTCGGGGCTTGGGGGCTGCTCCATCCTCTGACACACGGGGGGCACACACTCCCCGACGACTTCCATACTCTGTAATCCTTGTATGGGGAGTACACTGATCACTACATAGATTCTAAGAACCTCAACCTTTCCCATCATTCAACTGCTTACTGATAGAGAGAAGAGCGAGGTCATGTGAAACTCTCACACTCTACACGTTATCAAGTAAATGATCTCCAGGGTGAGGTCTAATATCCTTGTGGGCCTGAGGGCTCAGTCTTGCCATCCTGGGGGGTCTTGGACGATATGGGCCATTATCGATAGCTGTGAGTCCTGGATGGGGAACCTGATGAAGATGAGGAGGATTGAGAGCAAGATCCACCCATCTCTATATACACTTTATTCTGTTACATATATATACCCAAAACTATGTGGATAGCCATCCCAGGACAAAAGAGTGTAACAGAAATTGAATCCATTTAAGGGCGAGTCTTATCCAGGACAATACTGCCACTATCTATCTATCTATCTATATATATATATATTTAATATATATATATTTATATATATATATATATATATACATACACCACACACTACTCACAAAAATTGAGTACAATCTCACATTTTTTTGTAAAATATTGTATTCTACCTTTTTATGGGACAACACTGAGCATTTAACAGTTTTGATAAAATGTAAGTGTCAGTGCACAGCTTGTATCAACAGTGTGGTCCCAGAAGGAGGGGATCATGCTCTGCTCAAGATGTCACAGTAAATGTTGGCATTCATGGTTCCCTCAATTGAACCACTTCTCCAAGGCAGCTTTCAAATCAGACACTCCCTCACAATTGCTTGACTGTAGGCAGACACACTTGTTTTTGTACTCCTCACCTGGTTGCTGCCACACACGCTTGGAACAGGTCTGAACCAAATAAGTTTTATTGGTTCATCAGATGACAGGACATGGTTACCAGTAATCATGTCCTTAGTCTGCTTGGTCTTCAGCAAACGGTTTGGGGCTTTTTGTGCACATCTTAGAAGGATGCTTCCTTTTGGAACTACAGACATGCCGACAAATTGATGCGGTGTGTGTGCATATGGTCTGAGCATGAAGGCTGCCCTGTAAACCTCTGTAGCAACCCAAAAAAAAAAAAAAAAAAAAAAAAAAAAAAAAAAAAAAAAAAAAAAAAAAAAAAACCCAAAGAAAAACCCCCCAAAAAAAAAAACCCAAAAAAAAAAAAAAAAAAAAAAAAAATTGAAATGTGGCTGTGTGAAAAAATTTTGAGTTCACAACAAATTTCCCCCGTGTTTCAAGCTGGCACTGCTACTTTACATTGTGTCAGATCCTCAGTGTTGTCCCCTGAAAAAGGGGAATCATTTTTACAAAAAAGTGGGGGGTGTTTTTATGACACTATTTTTTTGCTTTACGCGGAGTGGAGGGCACGTGGAGTAAGTATGGAGGAGCCGGCTAACACACAGACCACACCTTCCTTATAAACTTATTGGATCTGATACTGACAAAGAACTTTTCAGAATATTACTTTGATGGGGTCTCCGGCAGCTCCGAGTTACACAAATATGTTCTGCATTTGGAGCACAGTCGGTGTCCAGTTATCACTTTCTGGGCACATAATTACACGGCTCAGATATGGGGACCATGTGTTTCTTTTATGGGGCTCTGGAGAGGAACTAGACCAATCTGTACAATATCTGATCGGTAGACACAGACTGATGAAATGTCGAAGAGTCTGAACCGTCCAACAGGGGCAGAACTACCGAGGGATCAGACATAGCAACTGCTATGGGGCCTGGCTCCCCCTGCCTCAGAACGTCCAGGTCCTCTGGCCCGAGCTTTCAGAAGCAGGACTGCCTGGTCTTAGCTAATCCGCCTGTAAGACCTAAGGCCTACCAGGCGTCCGCCATAACTGATCACGTGCGCGGCGCAATGACGTCATATCATCACGCTACCCATGCAGGGCTCAGAAGCTGGCTGAGCCGTCGTCATGTCGGGGAATTCTTTAATACAAATGTACACTACCCTAAGCCTTCCTACCTATGTGGGACCCCCCTGTAACCAACCCTAAGCCTTCCTATCTTAGTGGAGCCCCCTATAACTGACCCTAAACCTGCCTACCTATATGGGGTCCCTTGTAACCAACCCTAAGCCTGCCTATCTATGTGGACACCCCTATAACTGACCCTAAGCCTGTGTACCTATATGGGACCCCTATAACCAACTCTAAGCCTTCCTATTTGGAGCCCCCTAAAACCTACCCCTAAGCTTGCCTACTTATATGGGCTCAACTATAACTTAACATAAGCCTGTCTACCTATATGGAGCCCCTATAACCTACCTTAAGCCTGTCTATCAAAATGGGGACCCCCTATAACCTACCTAAAGCCCGCCTGTGTATATGGAGGCCCCTATAGCCTATACACCTATCTATGTGGGCCCAACTTTATAACTTCTAACCTGCCTATGTGGGCCTAACAAATAGTCTATCTACCTATGTGATCCCCACCAATAGCCTATCTACCTATTTGGGCTCCTATAGCCTACCTACCTAGGGCCCACTTCCCAGCGAACCCGGGGGCCCAAACCTATCCCTCCCCTTCCTATCTGGGGCCAAACCGGGCAGCCCCCTTTTACCTGGGGGTGCCTACATAAGGGGGTAGCTATGCTTACCGGGGGGCAATCTACCTCCCTTTCCTACCTAACTGGGACATATTACCTACTGGGGCCCCAAGTATGGCAAACCCTATTTACCTGGCCCCCTTTTCCCAAACCCTAGCTACCTTTTTAAAATGGGGTTTTTTATCTGGCAATAGATTCTGCGGGGAAACAGACTATAGCTGAAAGCACAATCCCCCAGGGGGTTTTAGTCCCTTTTATTCCTGCCCACCCCACAGGGGGACTCTAAGCTACGGCCTTAAGGGCTATCCCACCCCTTTGGGAAATTTTTACAGAGGGGGGGGAAACAGTGAGGAAGGGCGGGAAAAAGTGAGGTTTCAAAAAATTTTTTTGGTCCAAACGCCAGGATGGTGGCGGCCGGGAGATTTTAACACGGGGGTTTGGACCTATGAGAAAAAAGTGAAAAAAAACCGCTAAAAAGGAAAACGTCACCGAAATTCCACAATATTTTAACCAGTAAATAAATTCTATGTCTCCCAGAGTCTGTTTTCCTTTTAAAAACAAACCCCCATGAACCCACGTATGGAGGTTTTTTACAGTTAGCAACGCCTATGTCATGGTTTTAACCACTATTTGGTCACTTTTTAGGGGTTTTATCCCCTTGTTTTGCAACCCTGTTTAATTGGGTATCAACCACTAAAAATTTTTGACTGATGGGGGTAATAACAGTCTAAAAACCTGTACCCTACCACTTTTAAGGTATCCACCACATATGGAACTGTATGGTTTTTGGGTGGAAAAAAGCACCCCTGCAGGCCTTTGTACATGCTATCTCCCCACTATATGGTAAACTGAAAGGGAAATTTAAAGAAACAGTTTTACAGAGTGTGTCCCACGGGGTTTGTCTACACTATATGGCACTGTAGGTTTGGTTTAATAGCAGTTTTGCGGAGTTTTTTGAAACACGGGTATCTCCATTGTTTTTAACCTCACTGTATGGGGGTTTAAAACAAGCTCCCAGAGCCTGGTACCTAGTTTTCTCCACATTTGGTCACTGTATGGAGGTAATATACAGTTTTGCAGATTTCGTGAAACACGGGCCCCCCTACCACTATCGGCACTGTAAGTGGAAATTTTTGGGGTTTTTGTATACTGATTTTATTCAGAAATTTTAGTGTAGGGGTAAAATTAATCACTATGTGGTGGAAATTTCTGTGGTCGGGGCTGGAAATTTAAAATTTCGGCCCTGATTATTATCATTTTTGGGGAAATGGGGGGTTTTAAAGGGGTTTTGGTTTAAGGAAAGCAAAATAAATAGTAAAAAGGGTTTGGTAAGGTTTATTTCCCCCACTGTTTTAAACCCCGGTAAATTTTCTGGCCCGGGAAGGGGGCCTAGGCTGTCCCAATATTTGGATGGGGAATTTTAAAAAGGGGGGGAACGTGTTATGAAATGAAAAAGTTTTTTCCCCCCCCATGGATGGGAAGAACATAGGGGAAACCCCAGAAACCCTTTCCCACCCCCACCTAAACCCAAACCCTTTTTAAAGGATAGGGTTAACAAAGCGAACGGGTGTGGTTGGGGGGAAATGGGAAGATAGAAAAGGGGTTTGGAGGGGGCCCCCACCAACATCATTGGGATAAAAAACCCGGGAAAACATAAATGTACATAACAACTTATACCACCCCAAAACCTTATTAGACAAAGAAACCAAAGGGGGTGGAAATTCTGGAAACGGATGGGGAAAGTGGGGGTTCTTTCATTGGAGGGGGTTTTCCCCAGGTTTGTGGGCCCAAAGGGTGGGGGATTTTGGGAAAATTCGGGGGATTCTTTCCGATTGGATGTAAACAAGGGTCAGATTTTAAAACACTCAGAAAATTCCAGGTATCACTTGCCCACAACTAAAATTTTTGACTTCCTATCAAGGCACAAAGGAAAATTTGATTTTTAAAACCCCCCCTGACGCCGGTCAAAAATTTTTCTTTTCCTTCTTTTTTTTTCCCTCCATGCCCTTCCCAAAAGCCAGAAACAAAAATTTTTTTAAAATTCTAAAAACCACAGGGGGGAAAAAACCCCTTCGGGCCATTTTTACGGGGGGTTTTAATTTATATGGATTTTCCCTTTCCCCTGTATAAAGGGATGGTTATCTTTTTCGGGAAATTTGGGTTGCGTTTCCCCGGGGGTGACAACCAAATAGGGGAAGGGGTTTTTTGGGAAAAGTTTTTAAGATCATTCTGGGTCCTCCCCTCCTACCAAAAAAAAAACGGCCCCATTGGACAATATCAAAAGTTTGGCTTTTGGGCCCCCTCTCTCCCTTTTGGAGGGCCTTTCAACCCCCCCCCTCGCCCCCCCCAACCCCGGTGGACCATTACTTTGGCTCTGCCCCAAAACAACAAGGCCTTCCCCCCAAAACAAAATTTTTTCACCTCCCCTTCATCTAAAAACCAAATTTGTTTTTTCCACCCTAAAAACCACCCTCCAAATCCCTCTTATCCCATAGGGAAAAGGGGGAAAAACTTTAAAATTGTTCCCCTTTAGGGGCCTTTCCCCCATCCTGACTACGTAACTCCTGACTTATCAGTCTTCCAAACTCTGCCTTTTTAAATTGTTTTTCAATTTGCAGCACCAAAAGAAAATCTTTTCCTTAAAGGGTCAATAAAACCCGCCACCCCAGCCCTGCCCCGTAAATTTGCACCGCCGCAAAAACCCCAATACTTTTTAATTGCACCGAAAAACCTCCCCCCCAACTTGTTATTTGCCCCGACACCCCCCAAACCCAGTACATTCTTTGGCCCCACCAGCCCACCCATACCTTCC
Organism: Phyllomedusa bahiana; assembly: GCA_025379985.1. Taxonomy (NCBI): domain Eukaryota; kingdom Metazoa; phylum Chordata; class Amphibia; order Anura; family Hylidae; genus Phyllomedusa; species Phyllomedusa bahiana. The sequence continues at coordinate 15,736 of JAODAL010029073.1, read as the reverse complement.
CCCAAAACCCCCCTTTTCCACCCAGTCCCTGTCACCGCACCCCCACCCCACCCTGTAAAAAATCATACACTTTTCTGAAGCAGTCCAAAGGGGGACCAAAATTTACGCCCCCCATCATCCTTGCGATATTTTAATTCCAGGGCTTTTTTACCCCCGGGTTTTTTGGCTGTAAAAAGGCGTCTTCCCCTTTTGTGAATCTATATTGTGCACCCTCCATGCGGACCCGCACCGAAAATTTTTTGAAAGGGGAGGGGTTTAAAGGGAGGGAAATTTCATGGGGGGAGGTATCAGGGATTGGGGTGGGATTTGTAGGGGGGGCAGGTTATGGAGGGGAGAAAAAAAGGGGGGGAGGTATAAAGGATTTTTAGGGGTAAAATTTTGTAGGGGGAGGGACGGGTTTTATGTTTGGAGTTTAAACATGGGGGGAAGTACAGGAGATTGGGGTAGAGATGAGGGGGGACGGGTTTAAATGGATGGAGATTACATGAAAAAAGGTATCAGGAGATTAGGGGAGAGTTGTATGGGGGGAGGTTATGGATGGGAGATTACATGAGGGGAGGATCAGGAGATTGGGGTAGAGTTTTATGGGGGGGAAATTTTTGGATGGAGCCCAATTGGGGGAGGTATCAGGAGATTAGGGAGAGGGGTAGGAGGGAAGGTTTGGATGGAGATTACGGGGGGGAAAGTATCAGAAAATTAGGGAGAGATGATGGGGGGACGGGGTTTTTGGAGGGGTTTTACATGAAAAGAGGTAATCAGGAAATTGGGGTTTAAAATTTGGTTATGGGGGGGGGTTTATGGATGGAAATTACATGAGGGGAGATCAGGAGTTGGGGTAGGTTTTTATGGGGGGAGTTTAAAGGGATGAGTTACAGGGGGGAGGTATCAGGAGATTAGGGCAGAGTTTTTATGGGGGACGGGTTAAAAGATGGGGGTTTTCAGGAGGGGGGTATCGGGGTTTAGGGTAGAGATGTTTGGGGGGGGATTAGGGTTTAAGATTACATGAGGGGGGGTATCGGGAAATTTTGGGGAAGATTATGGGGGCGGAAAAGGTTAGGGATGGAAAATTAAGGGGGGGGGGTTTATCAGGAGATTAGGGTTGAGTTTGAATGGGGGGGGGGTTTTTGGGGATGGAGTTTACAGAGGGAGGAAACAGGGTTTGGGTTTGGAGTTTAATTGGGGGGGGGTTATAGGGATGGAGTTTTACATGAGGGGGGTTTAAAGGAATTGGGGTTTAAAAATTTTAGGGGGGGACATTTTATGGATGGGATTCAAGGGAGGTATGGGAGTTTGGGGCAGAGAGTAGGGGGGGGGGTTATGGATGGAGATTACATGGGGGGGGTACGGGAAATTTTGTGTAAAATTTTTTTTGGGGGCGGGTTTAGGGAAATAAAATTACATGGGGGGAGGTATCAGGAAATTGGGGTTTAGAGATGTAGGGGAAGGGGTTAGGTTTGGAGATTACATGGGGGAGGTTTCAGGAATTTTGGTAGAGATTTTAGGGGGGGAAAAGGTTATGGATGGAGATTACATGAGGGTTGGAATCAGGAGTTTGGGGTAGCGATGTTTGGGGGAAGGTTTGGAGGGAGGTTACTTAGGGAAAGGAAAATGGGAGATTGGGGTAGAGATTTGGGGGGAGGGGTTAGGGATGGGGGTTTAAAATACAGCCAACTCTCCCGTTTTGGCGGGGGGTCCCGCTATTTGGGGCCCCCCCCCCCCGCCCCCCGGGGGGTTGGGGCTTTCCCTCCCGCCGCCAGGATTTGGGGGGGTTTTTTTTTTAAAATTACCGCGGCGCAAGGTAGTGCTATTTGCGCTACTCTGGCGCCGCCGGCCGCTCCCCAAGGCGGGTGAAGCCCCCTTCCCCCGCCCAGAGCCCCTCGCTTTGGGGGGGGAGGGGGCAGCGGGGGATTTCCCCCTCCTCCCTCCTCACCCAGTATGCCCGGGCGCGGGTGGCGGGGAGGAGGCGGGGGGTTTGCCCCCTCCCCCCCCTGAAATTTTCCCGGCGCCGGTGTGGGGGCCGAAAATTTCAGGTCTACGGCAGGGGGTGAGCGGGCTGCACTCACTCCTCCTGCGACGCTGAGGAATCGGAGGGGTGGGTGCTCAGGAGCCGGGGTGAGGTAAGTAATTTTTTTATTTTAAATTTTTATTAGCTCAGGGGGGGCTTGCCTGGCTATTTAAAGGGGGGAATACCTCCCTGGCAACAAAAGGGGGGGATCCCTTCTAAAGGGGGGACTACCTGGTTTACAAAAGGGGGGACTCCCTGGTTTATAAAGGGGGGCAATTTTAACCTCCCGGGCTACAAAAGGGGGCAACTACCTACCTGACAAAAAAAAGGGGGGAAACAAACCTCCCGGGACTAAAAAGGGGGGCAATTCCTATTGGCTATAAAGGGGGCAACTATTTGGGCTACAAAAGGGGGAAAATTCCCGGGCAAACAAAGGGGCACTACCTGGCTAACAAAGGGGGGCAAAAAACCGGGCCCTAACAAAGGGGGGGCATTTACCTGGCTAAAAAAGGGGGGGCATCTACCGGTAAAAAAGGGGGGGCATCAAACCGGGGCTAAAAAAGGGGGGGCATCTACCTGCTACAGAGGGGGCACTACCTGGCTAAAAAAGGGGGCATCTACCGATTCAAGGGGGTTTTTCTACCTGACTAAAGGGGGGCACAACCTGGTTATGGGGGGCTTCTACCTGGCTTTGGGGCATAACCCCTGGCTTTTTTAAAAGCCATTATTTTATTTGGGCCGGAGGGGGTTTGGGGGCTTTTTGAAGGGCTTTGGCCACCAAAAGTTTGGGCGGGTTTTTTGCTTTTTTTTTGCAGCGGCGCCCCTTATGTGCGCCCCCTTTTTTTAGTCTCCTGTTTTTCCATTTTCAAAATTTGGCAAAATGAGATTAAAAGGGGGGGGGTATCGGGAGTTTAGGGTAAGATATATGGGGGGACAGGTTATGGATGGAGATTACTTGAGGGGATTTATCAGGAGATTAGGGTAGGATAAAAGGGGGGGGTTTTGCTTTGGAATTTAAAAAAGAGGGGGGGTTTTCAGGATTGGGGAGAGAGGGTATGGGGGGGACGGGTTTAAAGGATGGAGATTACATGGGGGGAGGTATAAAGAGTTTTAAGGGTGGAGAGTAGGGGGGGGGGGGGTTTTGGATGGAGATTAAATGAGGGGGGTATCGGGAGTTGGGACAGGAAAAGTATGGGGGGGGACGGGGTTAGGGTTGGAGATTACATGAGGAAGATATCAGGAGTTTTGGGGGTAAGATGTATGGGGGGGAGGTTTAGGGATGGAGTTTTCATGGGGAGTATCGGGAAATTTTGGGTTTAGAAAATGTTTGGGGGGGGGGTTATGGAGGGAAAAATTTCATGGGGGGGGTATCGGGGGATTAGGGTAGAGATTTTAGGGGAGGGCGGGGTTATGGATGGAGATTACATGAGGGAGTTATCACAGTTTTGGGGTTTTAGGATGTGGGGGGGGGACAGGTTATGGATGGGATTCCCTTTGGGGGAGGTATCGGGAGATTGGGGCAGAGATGAAATGGGGGGGGGTTTTATGGCTGGAGATTAAAAGAGGGAAAGGTATAAGGGGTTTAAGTTTTAGAAAAGTAGGGGGGGAGGTTATGAAGGGAGTTTTACATGAGGGGGGGATGGGAGATTGGGGTTTAAATGTTTGGGGGGGGAGGGTTATGGATAGAGATTAAAATGGGGGAGGTATCAGGAGATTCGGGTAAAATGTATGGGGGGGGGTTTTGGGAAATGGAGTTTTAACATAGGGGGGGGTATAGGATTGGGGTTAGAGATTATGGGGGGGGGGTTATGGATGGGGTTTAAAGGGGGAGGTATCAGCAAATTAGGGTAAAGATGTTTTGGGGGGATTTTTATGGAGGGGGAGATTACATGAGGGGGGGTATCAGGAGATTGAGGTAGAGATGGATGGGGGAACGGGTTTTATGAAGGGAGATTACATGGGGGGGAGTTACAGGAGATTAGGGAAAGGGGTTTTTAAGGGGGGGGCGGGTTTAAATGGATGGAGATTACATGAGGGGGGGTTAATCAGAGATTAGGGTAAATGTAGGGGGGGAAAGGTTAAGGATGGAATTAAAATGGGGGTATATCCAGGAGATTAGGTAAGAGTATGGGGGGGGGGTTTATGGGGAATTTAACATGGGGGAGATATCGGAAAGATTAGGGTGGGAAAAGTGGGGGGGGAGGTTATGGAGGGAGATTAAATGCAGGGGGTATCGGGAGATTTGGGAAGAAAATTATGTGGGGATTTTATGGATGGAGGAACATAGGGGGGGGGTATCGGGAATTAGGGTAGGGGATGTAGGGGGGACAGGTTATGGAGGGAGATTAATGAGGGAAATACAGGAGATTAGGGAAAGGGATTTTATGGGGGGGGGGGTTTAGGGGGGATGCAATTACATGAGGGGGGTATCAGGAGTTTAGGGTAAGATGTATGGGGGGGGGGTTTTTAGGGATGGAGTTACATGAGGGGAGGGAAACAGGAGATTTGGAGAGATGTAGGGGGGGGATTTTGGGAGGTAGATTACATGGGGAGGAAATCAAGATTGGGGTAGGGGATGTATGGGGGGGGTTTTATGGTGGGTTTAAAGGGAGGGAGGGTATCAGGAATTGGGGCGGGATTTAGGGGGGATATTTTGGAGGGAGATTACATGGGGGTTTCAAGTTTAGGGTAAGATTATGGGGGGGGGGGGTTATGGATGGAGTTGACATATGGGGGGGTATCGGGATTTTGGGGTAGAGATTTTGGGGGGAGGTTATGGAGGAAAATTACAGGCGGGAGGTATCGGGAGATTGGGGTAGAGAGGGATGGGGGGAGGTTATGGAGGGGAGATTACTGAGGGAGGATCATGATTGGGGAAAGGGAAAAAATTAAGGGGGGGACGGGTTTTATGGAGGGGGATTACTTTAGGGAGGGTATAAGGAGATTAGGGTAGAGATTAGGGGGGGGAGGTTATGGTTTGGAGATTAAAATGGGGGAGGTTTAAAGGAGATTGGGGTAGAGAAAAATGGGGGACGGGGTTTTGGAGGAGATTACATGAGGGAGGTATCGGGAAATTTAAGGGTAAGATGTATGGGGGAGACGGGTTTTATGGATGGAGATTACAGGGGGGGAGGTATAAGGAAAATTGGGGTAGGGATATATGGGGGAAAAGGTTTTGGATGGAGATTACATAAAGGGAGGTATCAGGAGATTAGGGTTTTAAAATTTGTATGGGGGCGGTTATGGAGGGAAAATTAATGAGGGAGGGGTACAGGAGATTAGGGTAGAGATGTATGGAGGGGGGTTATGGATAAGCTTACATGAGGGAGGTATCGGGAGTTTTGGGGTAGATAGTTTTTTGGAGGGGGGCAGGTTTATGGATGGAAAATTACATGGGGGAAAAAAATCGGAGTTTTAAGGGTAAGATGAAATGGGGGGACAGGTTATGGATGGGGGTTTCTGAGGGAGGTATCAGGAGTTAGGGTTTAGAAAAGTATGGGGGACGGGTTTTTGGATGGAGATTCCCATGAGGGAGGTATCAAGATTAGGGTAGAGATGTATGGGGGGACAGGTTATATATGGAATCCATAGGGGGGGGTATCAGGAAAATTGGGGAAGAAAATTTATGGGGGGGGGGTTTAAATAAAATGGAAAATTACATGAGGGAGGTATGAGGAGTTTAGGGTAGAGATGTTTTGGGGGGGAAAAGGTTATGGATGGAGATTTACATGAGGGGAGGTTGGGGAAAGATTAGGGTAGAGATGGATGGGGGGGGAGGTTATGGATGGAGTTTAAACATGAGGAGGAAAACAGGAATTAGGGTAGAGATGTAGGGGGGGGGGGATTTTGGATGGAGATTACTTTAGGAAAAGGAAATCAGGAATTGGGGAAAGAGATGTTGGGGGGGCGGTTTTTGGAGGGAGATTCATGAGGGGGGGAAATCAGGAGATTGGGTGATTTTGATTGTATGGGGGGGGGGCGGGTTTATGGTTTGGAAAATTACATGAGGGGGGGGTATCAGGAGATTAGGGAAATTTTTTGTAGGGGGGGAAAGGTTATGGATGGAAAAAATTAAATGGGGGGGAAATCAGGAGATTGGGGTAGAGTTTGTATGGGAGGGGTTATGGATGGAGATTACAGGGGAGGGAGGTATCAGGAGATTAGGGAAAGGGGATTAGGGGGGGGGAAAAGGTTAAAACAGGGTTTTGAGGTTTATAAAGGAAAATTAGGGAGGATGTATGGAGGGCCGGGTTTAAAGGATGGGTTTTCCCTTGAGGGAGGTATCAGGGAATTGGGAAAATTAGGGGGGGACATTTTATGGAGGGGGATTAAAATGAGGGGAGGTATAGGAAAATGAAAGTTTTTTTATACCTTGAAGGTTCTTTAGCTGTTTGGTTAAAGGTTTTGGTTTTTTTTTCCTTCTTTTTGAAACTTAAAATATGAGCGGGGGTGACGATGGTGTTAAGTGCGGGAAAATTTTTTATACTGAATTGTTTCCTTTCGGGCGCACACATGAGCGCTAGACACAAGCCGCCCAGTGATTTGGGCCCCGCGCCCCCCAAAAAGTGTAAACCTGTACTGCCAAGTCCGGGGAGCACGTTTCCCCAAAAGGGAGGGGATAGGTGGGGGCCTATACGGGGACCTTCCTTTATGTCACAGTAAAATTTTATCAGGGGGAGTCGGAATCTTTTGGGCCACTTCCTGCATGTGCCCGGGTGTGATTTTCCCAAAACAGGTCCTTTACCCCCGGGTAAAAACCCCCCCCCTGTATAAAAACGGGAAAGACTCCGCTCATTGCTTGTTTTTAAAAATTAAAAAATTTAGAGCCATTTATTCCCGGGCGCTGCACATTCAGGGGGTCACATATATAACATAAATCAAAAAAATTTTCAAAATGACAATCTGGGGCTAAAAAAAAGGTTTAAAGGGGGATGAAACCCTGCCCCCGGGAAAGGGTTTTCAGTCTACAAGGAAGGGGGGAAAGGGGGACAGAAGGCGAGGGGCCCGACTTTTTGTGGGGTAGCCCAGTGGGGCAGGGTTTTTGTTTTTAGGGTTTTAATTTTGTTTGAGTGGGGTTTTTTTAATTGCTTTTTTAAAACCCGGTGAGGGGTGGTGGGGAAGGGTTTTTTTTGTTGGGGCAGTGAGTTCCAAGTGTGGGGGAAAGCGGGGGAGAAAAACTTTGGGGCGGTTGTCAAGATTGTGCCCGGGCCCCGCCCCTGCTTTTTTTCTCGGTCGCCGGGCCCCGGCCGGGCGACGTAAAACCCTGGTTTAACGTAATACTTTGCTTCTTTCCCCTAGTGTGAACAGTCCCCCTTCCCTTTCCCCGTAGGTAAATTTTTTCCCGGCCCCAAGCCCGGGCCAGGGGAAACCCCCAGCACTCTTTTAGGTTTAAAAAGTGTTCCCCCTTGTTTTTCAACCCCTTGTTTCCCTATTTTAGCTTTGTGTTTTTTCCCCCAATCCACCTCTGTTCTGTCTGCTGCCCCACCTATTTAAGAATGCTTTCCTAGTCCCCCCCGTGCCTGCTATTTGATTTTTGTGCTTGTAGTAGCCCTTTCCTTTTCCCTTTGCCTTTTCTGTATTTGGGCCCTGCTGTTCCCCCTTTTTATCTCCTTCAGTGATTTTTGGAAGCTTCTCCTTTTTTTGGGATTGACCTTTGGGGTTTGGGCTCTGTTTATTTCCCCTTAGTCTCACGTTTTGTTTCCATGCAGCCCTTTCTGTTGCTGACTTTGGACCGCCCACTACGCTTATTGTTTTGTGTCTGTTTTTTCCTGTCTGTGTCGGGACGTAAATCAAAATTTCAGCCCCAAAATCTTCCGGTTGGGGGGCCCGGCCCCATTAAGGGGGTCGGGTTTTCCCCCAAAAGGAGGGGAAAAGGGGGTGGGAAACAAGTTTAGGGGCCCACTTGTCCCGTGTTTTTGGGGGCTTTTGCCCCCGACCCTTTCCCCGAAACGGTTGTGTGAGGGCTTTGGGGTAACAGGAGAGCAGAGGGAAAAAGGTCCTGTGAAAGGGGCAGAGATTTTGTGAGGGGAGGTATCTGGGGATTAAGGCCCGAAAATGTATGGGGGGAGGGTTAAGGAGAGCCCTTTTAGGTCAGGGTTGCTAAATTGAACTGGATTCGCTGGGGAAAGGGGGGCCAAAGAATACTTGGGAAGGATTTTCGAGGGAGAGGTGGATGGACAAAGGAAAAAGAGTTTAAAGGGTGGTTTTTTGGGGGGGAGTGAGGGGGGCTAGGGTAGGGGGCCACAGATAAGGGGTTTTTGCAGTGTCAGGGGGGGAAAAAAACATGGGCATGGGCAAAATTTTTGGGGCTTTTTAAAGTTAAGGGAAAGAGTGGTTCGGAGTTTTTTTCAGGGGGGAGGGGGGGCAGCAGAGGTTTAGGGCTTGGGTTTTGGGGTTTAAGGACAGATTGGGGGTCAAAAGTTATTCCCCCAAGGGGAGCGGGGTTTTGGACTGGTGAGAGAGGGGCTGTTAAAAAGTGATTGAGAGATCAGGGGAGGGATAGAGTGGGATTGGGGGGGAGATGATTATTTCAGTTTTTTCCACGTTCAAATTTTTTTAATTGGCCGGGGGGAAGAAGGTGTATATTGGCCCATAGAAAAGCGTCCGGGGGGAGTTAAAAGGGTGACACTGGGCCAAATAAAAGTTGGGTTTTCCCTCGCATTTCAGATTTGGGAAAGAAAACCCCTGTGGGTGCTATTAGCTGTCCCAGGGCCCAAAAAGTTAAGATAGAGAAGAGTAGTGGGGCCAGGACAGAATCCCAGGGGACACCAACTAGAGCGGCAGAAAAGGAGGGTGTGTGAGAGTGAGAGACACTGACTGTCGATATCAATTGATGGTATGAGGAGAACCCATGAAAGGTCCAAGTCCTGATGTCGAGGGAGGAGAGGATTTGTAGCATGAGTGAACGGTCCGACAGTGTCAAAGACAGAGGACAGGTCTAAGAGCATAAGGACGATAGTGGGTGAGGCTGTTGCAGTTACTAGTTGTTGGGACTTTGGGTTACAGCTGTTTCAGATTGGTGGGTCAAGAAGAGTTGGTGGAGATACGGAAGGACAGTTGAAGATGGACATGCCCTGCTCAAGAGTTTAGAGGCGAATGGAAGCAGTGAGATGGGGGCAATAGTTCGAAAAATAAGAAAAAGAGGTGGGGTCATAGATTGCTTTTTAAAGGATGGGGTGATGGTATGTGATTAAAGGAAGAAGGAAAGATGCCATAGGTTAATGATATGTTTGACGAGATGGGTGAAGGGCTGGGATGATAACATCACAAAGGCCAGGGTGGGTCATGAGGTGGTATGGCATTGGGTCAGATTACAGGTTGTGAGGTTGGGGGGGAGTAGTGAATGAGAAGTGTAGAGTGGCTGTGGGGGAACTGCAGAATAGGAGGTACGGCGGAGGGGACTGCAGGTGAAAGCTTTGCTATGAATTGATCTTATTTAGGAAGTGAGTGGCGAAATAATCTGCTGAGAGGAGAAATGGGGAAAGGGGTGCTGGTGGACAGAGGAGAGCGTTGAAGGTGTTAAAAAGTTGTCTGGGGTTGTGAGACAGGGAGGGGAAATAAGATAGTGAATGAAGTAATACTTGTTTGGTTGTTTCCCTCATCTCCACCTGATTACTGAACCTCTCCTCTGTGGCCTCCGTCTAGTCCTCTCCTCCCTTTCACTCCATTCTCCACTGCCTGCTGCTCCACCTCTCTCCTCACTTGCACCTCTGCAAATCCTCCACTGGAGACACATTGCCCCGAGAATCAGAGCGAACACCGACATATAAGGCTCCTCATAACCTGCCGCCCCCCCCAATACAACTCTACACTAATCTCCTGATACCTCCCCTCCATTATTCTCCATCCATAACCTGCCACCCCCCCATACATCTCTACACTAATCTCCTGATACCTCCCTCGTATTCTCCATCCATAACCTTCCTCCATACATCCCTACCCTAATCTTCTGATAACCCCCTCATGTAATCTCCATCCATAACCTGTCCCTATACATCTCTACCCTAATCTCCTGATACCTCCCCTCATGTAATCTCCATCTATAACCTCTCCCCCCTTTAATGTGATTGTACGGGACAGCGCAATCCAGAGAACTGGTGCAGCACTTGTGAGGTTTTGGAGGTGGAAGAGGGAGGTTCGGATTATGGAGTAAGTTCTTGTAAGATCACCAAGCCCCCAGAAAAGCAAAAAAAAAAAAAGAAAGAAAAAGAATGGGTAGGGTGTAGATGGATATATTTGAGGGTGCAGCCCTGTGAGGCTTTATGGGTGAGAGGATTAGTTTTATACTGAGCAATACAAGCATAACCCCAATCATCGGAAATACTAGCAGAGTAAGCAATCTCTGAACTTTATTTAAATGATGGGCTCACAGGTAGGTGACATAAAAATGTGTAAATAAACGGCAACACTTTTCCGGCCCTAGCCGGGTCCTTGTTCACAGCTTAGAAACACATAGGAAATAGACACATAAATACAAAAATGTAAAACCAATCAATGAAAGCCACATGGAAGGGGTGGGGACTGACAATGTAACTCTTAGAATGACGCCACATTTAAATATATGTCAAGAATTGTATTGAATTCTGAAACATTAAATACAAACAGCATGGATAGAAACTAGTATATTCTATATTTAAATGTTCCAAAAATGTATAAGAGATCAGTATATATATAACAAATCATTGCGCCCATTCATACCTTTAGGGAATCTCGTATCGCATTCTAAAATCCAAAACGCCTCTCTTATTCTAACCTTTCTCTCCCAACCTCCTCCCCGAATGGGCTTTTCATCTTTTTCAATGACTCCACATTTAAAGATGTTACTCGAACCTGCATGTTCCCTAACAAAGTGATGGGGAAACCTCCTGAATATGTGCATACTTTTATTTCTTATATTCTGTTTAAGTGCTCAGCTACTTTTCTGTTTTTACCTTGCTGATATTGCTGCCTACTGTATATCCATCTTATTAACAGATAACAACCAACAAATAAATCCACATTTATTCATTTCACAGTTAAAAATCCATGCTGTTATATTGTTTGGTGCCTTCATTATTCATCACCGTATTTACCCACCCCCCCCCCCCCACCCACCCCCCGCCCCTCTCCCTACACCACCCCTCCCCACCCTCCACCACAACCCCCCCCCCCCACCCCCCACCCCCCCCCCCCACCCACCCCACCCCCCCCCCCCTCCCACGCCAACCCCTCCCTCCCCCCCCACCCACCCACCCCCCCCCCCCACCCCCCCACCACCTCCACCACCCCCCACCCCCCCACACATCCCCCCCCCCCCACCCCCCTCCCCCACACCACACCCCCCTCCCCCCCCCTCTCCCCCGACAAGCCACACCCCCCACCACCCCCCCAACGAACCTACACCCCCCCCCATACCCCTCCCCCGCCCCCCCTCCCCCACCCCCCACCACCCGACACCCCCCCCCCCCACCACCCCCCACCACCCACCCTTCCCCTTCCCCCCCCCCCCCCCCACACCAACCCCACCCCCCACCAACCCCCCCCCGCCCACCCACCCCCACCCCCACACCCCCCCACACTACCCCCCCCCTCCCAACCCCCCACTCCCACCCCACCTACCACGCCCACCCCACCTCGACCACACCCCCCAAAAAACCCCCCCCCCCCCCCCCCCCCCCCCCCCCCGCCCACCCCCCCCCCCCCTCCGCCCCCACACAGCCCCCAAACCCCCCCCCCCCCCACGGCCCCCTACCCCCCACCCCCCACCCCCACCCCCCCCCCTCCCAACCCTCCCCCCCCCCCCAACCCCTTACACCACCACAACCTCCACGGCACAAATCCACCCCGCATCCCACGCCCTCCTCCAACAACCCCACCCGCCCCCCACACCTCACCCCGCACACTCAACCCCCAACGCCCCCTATTCACATGACCCACCACTGCCCCCCCACACCTCCTTCCCCACTACACCCACCCTCCCACACACAAACACCCACACCACCTCCCACACTCGACCCACACACACCCACACGTCATCGCCCCCCCTCCCCCACTCCCCCCCCCGCCACCCCCCCACCCTGGCCCATACCGCTACCCATACGCAAGAAACCGCCTACTTTCTTCACTAGTCTACAAAGTTGCAATCATTTTTTACCACATGAAAAATACCCCTGAAATAATCTAAAAAAGTTTATTTTTCACTTTTATTAAAAAAAAACCACCCCCCGGGGGGGGATTTTTCTTTGGCCAGATTTTACCTCTTTTAAAAACACTTTTAAACCCTTTTGAAATTTCTTTCAGTAGGGGGCCCTCCCTAAAATTTAAAAAACTATTTTTTCTGCAAAGTTTTTACTATACTGAGTGGTAAATAATTAATTCTTAATTTACTTTTTTCCCTTCTTCCCAAAAGATTTAAAGAATGCTGTGTTTTACCCCCTCACTTTTGTAAATGCTTCTACAATAAATGATTTGAATAACCACTTTTTATCTAAACAAAAAATTTTTTTTTCTTCGAGAAAGTCAATATCCTTGAACAAACCCTCTACCCGGGAGATTAAAAGGGGGGGAATTCCCGGAAATATTTAAAAAAGGATTTTTTTACTTGTAAAAAGTTTTTCCCACGTAGGGGTTTCTAAAAAGTTTAGAACATACACAACCCTTTTCAACCCCCCCAAATTTTATTGAATCCAATTACAATTATTTTTTTAAGAAAATTTTAAAAATTGGGTAGGGACGCCATATCGTGCCCCCAAACCAAAAGGTGGTCATCGATATGCCCCCATGCCAAAGAAAAAATCAAAAAGGGTTGCCAATGAAATAAGGGCGTGGTTTTCCCACCATCCCACAAAAATTTTGGGTAAATGGGGGAAGTGGGGCCCCCACGGGAAGCACCCCAAAATTTTGTCAATAGAACTTTTTAAAATTTTTGAAAAAATTTTTTTAAAAAGTAGGGTTTAACACTCATGAAATAAAATTTTGTTTTCCCTCTCCAAAAAAATCATTGAAATTTCAAATAATGTTAATAAAAAACTAATCCCCAACTCATAAAGGAATAGGGAATAAAAATTGGTTAATCACAACACAACCCGTATAGGGTTTGGAAGAAGCCACTAAAAATTTTTTAAAAGGGTTTTTTAAATTACGTAGTACTATTTTTTAAAAATACCCGGGGAAAACCCAAAATATGGTTAAAGGGAAAAGTGTCACCCCAGCGGCTTAGTTTCCCCCAAAATTTAGAATTATTGTTAAAAGATGATGGGAGGTAATTTTGGAAAAAGGGTTTCCCCTTTTTGGTTTTTGGGGAAATTTTTTTTAAAAAAAGGTATCTTTGGTTTTTTTTTAAAAAGGAAAAATTTTTTTTGTTTTTCTGAAATAACCCCTAAACGGGGGTTTTCCTCCAAAAGTTTTTTCCAATTTTTTGATTTTAAGGGGCTTTTGTTGACCCTTTTCGGGAAGTCTGATCATCTTTTAAAAACTCCAAAAAATAATTTTCTATAAAGCTCTTTATCAAGTACTTCAATTTAACCTCCTTTTCCAATTTTTTTAGGGTCAATTTTTTTTTTCTTTTTTAAAATTTTTTTAGGAAATTTTTTTTTATACTTTAAAATTCTAAATTTTTTTTTCCTTGCAAAATGATAAAAATTTTTTTTTCTTTTGGTTTTTATATTTAATTCCTTAGGGCCCTTTTCCCTAGCCTCCTGAAAAAATTTAAGGGCAATACTCTCGCTTGAAGGGGGATAAAAGGAGGATTTTGGGCATTTCCCTGAAAATATGTTTTTAAAATTTTAACATTTCCCTTCTTTGTAATTCTTTCCCAATTTAATTTTTGTAAATATGCATTTAAACCCGTCAGTTCCAGATCTAAAGGGGGCAATGCTTGCACCTTTTTTCTCCTGGGTTTTGGGGCCCCACCCCGAAGGGCAGGTTTCTGGGGATCCTTGATTGGGCAGGTCTCCCGCTACTTTCTTGGGGGGCCTGTCACAAAGCCCAATAGGAGGGCCCCGGGGTGCTCCAAAACACTACTGGGGGGGTGTCTGGGAATCCCTTTTAAACCCGCATGTTTTAACTTTGGTGGTTTTTTCCTTTTGTGTTTTTTCCTGCTTTTTTTAATTTGTTTCTCCCTTTTTCCCGCCCTTTGGGTTGTTTTTCCCGACTTCGGCTTGCTCCTTTATTTGGTACCGCCCCGACCCTGTTTGATCTTTTGGGTGGCCTCCCTTTATTCTCTTGGGCTTCCGTTTTTTTTGGGATTACGTTATGATCTGTTGTGATCGGATGTCCTTTAACCCTTTTTCCCCCTGCGGCCCCGCACTTTAAACAGGCAAGGGGTGGGGCCCAGTTTCGGTCTGCCGCTAGGGAAACACCTCAAGTAGGGGAGGGACAGTGGGCTGGGTTTTTAGTTAGGGCTCACTGTAAAACCCCCCTTTACGTGACAAATTTTAAGGATTTTTGTTCTGCAAAACTTAGCCCCTTTAATTCATTCCCCCTAAAATATTTTTGTTGTAATTTTTGATTTTTTTGAAGATCATTTAGCATTTTTTTTATTTACAAAAAATCTTTTCACTGTTAAAAGTCTTGAAAACTTATTCATGTCTAAAAATATGTTGAGAAGGTCAAAATCCCTGGCTGGGACATAATTCATACCCTTATTTAAAACCTCGATTTGTTCACTACTTAAAATAGTGGGGGTGAAGATAACATTATTCTCCTCTATCTCATTCACAATTTCTTGCGTGTCGAAGTGTTTCTCTTTTTCTGTTTTAGATTTATGCTTTCTTCCTCCTCTCCTTCTACGTCGTTTTTTGATGGCCTATTTTTATCTTCTTTGGACTTCTGTTTTAAACTTAATCTTTCTGGTAAAGATGTGTCAGAATCAGAACCTCTAGAGTCCGACCCTTTTGCATCAGATAAATCAGATTCAGAGAAGTTCACACTAATATTATATATCAACGAAACCCATGTCTCTTTTTTAATATGGATCTTGGTGTTCTCACTCTTTCCTGATGCCAGGTGTATATTTGATCCTTCTGATAGTCCTCTAAGTCCCTCTGGTACTTTTTCATTTTGTTTGTCATAATGAAATTTACTAATTTCTCTATATTTTTATTTGTTCTTTCCTGTAAGATTTTGTACTCTACGTCCGATTTAAACGTATCCACCTGTGTTTGTAGGTTCTGTAAATTGTGTTCTATTTCTAAAAGCTTCTCCTTTTCATAGTCCACAATCAATTCAATTAATTTAAGGGAACAGTCTGATAAAACATTATTCCAAGTCCTCTGTATAAACAAACGTAGGCACTTTTCTTATCCTCAAACCCCGGGGGATCATTTGTTTCTTCTGGAATTGTGATCCCACCACACCTTTAACTCTTGAATTTTCACTTTCTCAAAGTCTTTAAATATTCTGCAAATATCTCCAAGACTGCTAGCATCATTTTCTTGTTCACAAAACACCTGGGCCAGTTTGGCGCAAGATTCATGGTGTTTGTATTGCAGGTAACACCAAACCTGTATAATGAGCCTTAGTCAAACTCCACTAGTGGAAAATTCATTGACTTGTTCTTTCCTTATCAGATAGGGGGCTGGCAGTAAAACAGACAAGAAATGCAACATGTATATAACTCACCACTTCTTCTTAAGGTGCAATTCCCATAGTGATTCACAGGAGGGAACTGATCTCCGCACCAGAGTGCGGTCCCCTTCTCAAGCACTTTTAAGCAAACCCCAAATCCCGGAAAACCCCGCGGTGAAGCAACCT